>QOVE01016634.1:0-10033 GCA_003521275.1 Tricholoma sp. MG99
ATGAGTTCGACTACTGCCCACGAGGTCATGGTATCCCTAGCACTTAATGAAGTACTGTGCTTAATTTCGATATTTTATTTGTTTTTATTTTATTTTAGATGGATATCAAGACTATTTCCACACATGATTGGGCGACGATCCAATAACCAGGCCCACGGCAGGAATGCAGCAAGTGTTTAGCGTTACGATCTACTCTGGGCCTTTTCCGACGTCTCTTTCCATGTTCTCCACCACTTCGGTAATGACTCCGCTCGCTTGGTTTCCAAGCCTTGAATTCTCGATTCGAGACCACTCACTGCACTCCCCATGAGCTTGCCTTGGACAAATGCGCTAGGAATTTCAGCGTCGGCTATTGTCTGCAAATGGGCATATAATTCAGCCTCAGGGCAAGGACATAGAAATGATGAGTTATTGCGTACCTCAGCAAGCAGCTTCACAGATGCAATCTCTAGACCTAGCTTCATCCACAACATATTCGCGCGCCGCTCCTGGCGTGTATATTCCCTTACCCGCGGGTCCTCAGCCAAGGCCGACACACTGCTTTTTGATGCCAGCTTCGCTGCAGTACCAGGCTCTGTCAGAATGTTCTCAAGCCACAGATGGGCTTTATCCGCGAGGTCACTACGATCTAGAGCCAGAAGCCCCGCCATTTTAAGGAAGAACTCCTCCGGCCCATTCAGACATGGCACTGGAGCATCGTCAACAAACTCGACGAGTTTTTTCGGCGCACGCGGCATCAACCGCCGAAGGTCACTCCCTGGAAGTGGGCCGTATTGCTCTGTCATGATGCGACCCTGCCCCATAGTAAGATATTATTTCATATATGAGATGGGTGAACATACTGTGTTTGCATATGCCTCAATAAACATTGTAAGGGAACAAGGCACGGGAATGCCAGGTACTGGATATTCATAATGTGCTAGATAGAGAGGAACTAAGACAGGAAATGCTGCAAGCTGAACATGATGGTTGTTAGACGAATGTCATGAGAAGCACGTCATGACGTACTAGATTCGGTGTGATGGATGTAGAGGTAAAGCGAAGATCATCATCGACTTTAGCATCTACGAAAGATAGAGATGCAGCAATATCGAGGACCGCAAAAGGTGAAATAGTATAAGGAAGACATGAGACCTCGGCATTATGTTGATGTCGAAGCTCTTCACTGAAGGGGACGGCTGTTGATATTTTGAGGGGTCGGGAGAGCAGCGGGACCGAGGAAAGAACCTTGTAATCAGAACCTAGCCAATTACTACGCAAATCGAATGCTTGGAATGGCCACGTAGTCACCTGGTAGATATCTAATGTTGATTGAGAGATGAGAGTGCGGGACGGGTACAGATGGTCAGCTACATACGAATCAAACATGGTGACAATGGATCTTCGCTATAGTCACCTGTTAAAGGATACAACATGCATCTGGTAGACAAAGAACCTTCGTATCATGATTGCCGCATGAAAACTCGACATCAATCTCCGCATCGATGATCCAAGCTGGAAAGTACACAGGTATGATACGCGTTGGTTGCAATGGTTGAAACCCGAATCCAGGCAGAAGCCGCGCTGCTAGCGAGCCAAATATTCCCCTAAATAAAAAACAAGCAGAAGCATAGGGCCCCATTCGGATGACCGCATCTGCGGGTGAAAATTTGAAAGGAAAGGCTGTAAGAAAACCGCGCTGAGGATCAGCTTCTTGAATGGGAAGAAAATAAAGATATGCCTCTAAGATTTGGAATTGGATAGGTTTGTGAGGACTGAGATAAATATCTGCGACAGGACGGCCTGAAAGAGCTGATCCGGGGGAGTTGGATTACCAGCATCGAGACTTGGAAAACTTGAAGTTGTTAAATCGCAACAAGTCAACTAGTCAGATCACGTTTCTCCTATGGATCACGGGACCCCGATCACTTGGACACGTATTAGCCGTGAATGAGTTGGCAACTATAACTTATTGGCACTTGCTCTGCGTCGTTTGGACTGTCGTCCCCTCGTCATGTTCTTTCCTTCCTTTCTTACGATACTCCTTCTCATTACACTCGTTGCTGCAGCTGATCTATATAAAATTCTTGACTGTACGTCATCTAGGTCTTCTTACCCTTCCCGTTAACATCTATCTTCAGTGCACAAGTCATGCAGCGAGAGGGACATTAGACATGCATACAAGAAGCTAAGCAAGAAATACCATCCAGATAAAAACAAGGATCCATCAGCCAAAGATAGATTTGTAGATATCGCACATGGTGAGCGACGGAATTATGTCTTCGTCATTATTGTTATATTCCAACCAAAGTGGATTTTGCTCAGCTTATGAAGTATTGTCGGATCCCAAGGTACATCCTACTGTCAACTGCTCAAATGTATTTCTCATGCGTTGTCTAGAAACGCAAAATATATGATCAACATGGGGAGGTAAGTGATATTTCATCATCATAAGATGCCATCATTCATCATCATACAGGAAGGTCTCAAGGCTCATGAAGGTGGTCAACAGCATGGTCAAAATCCATTCGACGTGTTCCAGAGCTTCTTTGGGGGTGGTTGTTAGTGTCCGAACAGCCCGATAACAATCCTCGGATACTGATCTAGTCACGAATTTAGTTCCTGCACAGCAAGCTCGTAAAGGTCCATCCTCAGTCACGGAATTCGAGGTCCAGCTTGCAGATACGTACGTTCGTTCTTTTCCTACTTTGAAAACTATATTGGTTGATTTGTCGTAGGTATATGGGCGCGAGTATTGACGTATGATCGCATATTACTTAAATGTTATGTTATCCATGCTGATCTCTATTCTCCAGTTTAATATGAAGAAGAAGATTTTATGTGACCATTGTCGAGGTTCTGGAGCAGCGTCCGACGGTGACGTTCACACATGTTCCACATGTGGAGGTACAGGCATGCGAATAGTCAAGCAGCAGGTAATTCCTCACGGCAAGATATATGTCCTCGTTATGCTCAACATCCCTGTTCAGATATTTCCTGGCATGTTTGCCCAAAGTCAAGTTACCTGCAATGACTGTAGCGGCCGTGGAACCACCATTAAAAATAAGTGCCCACATTGTGGAGGTAACAAGGTTGTCGACCACATCGCACGCTACACCCTCGAAGTCACCCCTGGCATGCCAGAAGGTTATGAGGTGATATTCGAAGGTGAATCGGATGAAAGTCCCGATTGGGATGCTGGAGATGTTGTCATTAGAGTCCGGAGTAGGAAGGACAATGGCGGCTGGCGCAGGAAAGAGAGCAGTCTTTACTGGAAGGAGACCATTGGCGTCGATGAGGTTCGCAGTTTTCTCGAATTTACAATTTTCTTCTAGGCGCTAACTAAGCTGTTAGGCCCTTCTTGGATTTGAGCGTAACCTGACTCACCTTGATGGGCAT
Organism: Tricholoma sp. MG99; assembly: GCA_003521275.1. NCBI lineage: Eukaryota > Fungi > Basidiomycota > Agaricomycetes > Agaricales > Tricholomataceae > Tricholoma > Tricholoma sp. MG99. The sequence continues at coordinate 3,379 of QOVE01016634.1, forward strand.
ACAGTTCAACTTGTGCGGAAAGGAGTAACACAACCAGGTACGTTTCTCCACTCCGCTCGGTGGGTATGTAAACTAATATCTTCGTCCCTGTGCAGGGTTTGTACAAACAATCGTCGGCGAAGGTATGCCTAACTTCGAGAGCTCGACATATGGAGACCTCTTTGTGGAATACAATGTTGTCTTGCCGAGGGCAGTCTCTCAAAAGACACGTCGAAGTGAGTCGTTTCCCTGCATGTAACTCGCATGTTTAACTTTGTATCTACAGAACTGATCGAAGCTTTCCGAGAAGGGACCACCCACGATGAGCTGTAATATTGAATCACACCGCATTCTTCGCTCCGAGTCAGCACTAGAACTGCATATTTATTGTCCTTATTATCGGAATAATCAGGCCATATTCTTAGGACACAGTTTTCCTCTGCTTGTCCCAGCTCATTGGATTGGTTCAAGAGTGATTGATAAATGTTGAACCTCCCACGCCCATTCATCCATCACGTGTCACTGGCGTGACATCCGAGTCACGAAAGCTCTATCACATTGACTACCTTTCTCCTTGTCGCAGGTTCTGTTTCTACGTTCCCTTTCGCACTTTGACACGCACGATGGAAAAATACAGCCGTCAAAGTGAGGTGCAGAATAAAACCCCTAAGTCACTTGATACGGATGTTGGAGCCTCCGCTTTCAGCAGTACGACAGACATCGAGGCAGGGTATAAGCGGATAAAAGACGAGATAGAGTTGTTGGAAGCAGCGGTAAGATCCTGGAAGTCACGCCATAACACACTGAGCATTGTCGCACGACTTCCTCCCGAGATACTCACCGCAGTCTTCAAATATGTTGCGGCGGAGATACAGAACATGACAACGACACAAGATTTGAACATGCGTTGGGTCAAGCTCACACATGTATGTTCGCATTGGCGACACGTAGCATTGAGATGCCCTAGCTTGTGGACCAACATTCCAATATCACACCCGAGCTGGGTTGAGGAAATGCTGAAACGCTCCAAGATGGCACCTTTGACGATAGTGGGTGTATCTGACCATCGTCTGTCACTGGCAAGAGGCCGAGCGCTTGAAACTACTTTGGCCCAGATGTCACGGATCCGGGAGTTGCGCCTTTCCAAGCCTCTAGTCTATCAATCATGTGATATGGAGAAGATTTTGGCATCCAAGATTTTGGCATCTCTTGTAAATCCTGCTCCTTTCCTCGAAAGCTTGTATCTGTGCTTTAATCATGCCCATCCTATTCATCTATTCTTGGGCCCGGCGCCTCGTTTGCGCGAAATTGTACTTCACAGATGCAGTCTTACGTTGGATTCTCCCTGGCTTTGTGGACTCACGACATTGATCCTCCAGGATCCAGCTCCGACCTTACGCCAATCGACGAACCAAATCTTTTCTGCCTTGAGGAATATGCCAAATCTCAAAACTCTCGAGCTCCGCGAGGTGTTTCCTGTCGCTACCACACGCATTGCGGTCAACAACGACGAGGATCCCGTTCTACTTCCTCACCTCAGCCACTTATGTATCAACTCCGACATCATACAAGGCAGTTACTTTCTTAAACATCTCGTCTATCCACAGACTGTCTCCATCTCACTCGGCTTCAAAGTCAATCCCTGTCACGTCAATCAAGACGATTTATCCCTCAACCTTCAATCGATCCGTGACTTGGGAAAGATCCTCTCCGAGTCTCAACCACCCAAATGTTCATATGCAGAGTGCTTGTTTCACTCACACGTCATTTGTCTGTCAATTTTCGATAACTTCAAGGTTGGTACACGTTCGGGTGTGCCAGAGGACAAACCCCGTTTCGAACTCATTCTGTCAGAATTGGAATATGCCTTTCATACAAACGTCTTCGGCGATATCCTAAACGTCCTCTGGATATCAGTTCCCACGAAAGATGTTGAATCGTTGCATATCGTCTCTCAGGTCTCAGAGGGGACATGGTCTAGTATTATTGACGGATTTTCCACAACAAACCTGCGAAAGCTCAGCGTCAACAGCGTTTCTGGCATTGATCTTTCCGAAGTTCTACAATCTGTCGGTGCTTATACACCAATTGGGGAGCTGTCCGAGTATCGAATAAAGATTCCCTTTCTTCGAGAGCTGGCTATCGAGGGATGGAAGTTCGATGAGGTGATAGGTGGCAAAACATGTTTCGAAATTCTACAGAATTGCTTGAAGACCAGACGGTTACACGAGTCAGGGATAGACAAACTCTTCCTCAAAGGATGCAGATGCATCACTGTTGAAGATGTTGGGAAACTGCGGGAAATTGTGGATGTGACTTGGGATGGCCTACAGAATTTGGATGAGTATGAGGAAGATGAATATGGCGAGGTTGAGTACGAGGAAGATGAATACGGCGAGATTGAGTACGATGGATATTCTGACGATGAATACAAGTACGAGTCAATGTCGGACATTTCTAATGGAGATTTTTATCTTTGGTAGTCCTTTACACCTCATAGGAAAACTTCCTCAAATTTAATCCTATGTACTCCATATTTCACATATCTCATTGACCATATCTGACCTACATCTGACCCAGGTTAGAAAGAAATCTGCTAAGAACTGATGAATTGCTAGAGCAAATACATTAGAGAAACAGCCTTGAACGCCGGATCAAGGACCCTGTACTATTGGATGACGAGAAATTATAAGTGCTCAAGGAGACTGGAGCCTTCATGCATTCATGCCTCATAAGTTGCGCGACCCGTTTCGATATCGAAGGTGATATTAAGACTGTTGAAAATACTAGGCTGGGAATTATGGAGCTCAGTCGTTGCAATGTTCGAGGACTCTATCATCAAATTTCTGGAGCATGGGAAGAGCAGCGAAGTATTGCATGTCCTAAACAGTAAGTAGACCACGTGATCGTCATCTACTCTCTATCTAATCTTGTACTGACTCGATTCCAACGTTGTAATGGACCTAGAAAGAGACACCACAGACCTTGTATCTCGTGAATTCCTTGCCATTGTTCTCGCAGGTTTTGGAAACGAGTACGCCCGTTCAATCTACTTGGCAATTCCACTCATTTTATCAAGCGGTTCTCAGGTTGCTTCCGCTGACCAGCGATCATGGAGATGAGCCATGTCCAAAGGCTTTACTTCCAGTTATAAATAGGCCGATAATTGAATATGTGTTGACATGGCTCGAACAATCTGGTATCAAAGGTAACTGTCGTTCAGTAGGCCAGTCTCAAAGCTCGATCACGCTAACCTTCACTTATAGACGTACTATTCATATGCCCCGCGATCCATCGTCCTGCGATATATCATCACATACACTCCGATGCTTCTTCTTCCCTCCATATCGATCTACAAACCTACGACGAGTCACAAGAGTCGAGTGTAGGTACATGTACCATTTTACGCCACTTTTCAAACAGGATAAAAGAAGATTTTATACTCGTTCCCTGTGATTTCATTCCACCCTCTTCTCTACCACTAAGCCTACTACTTGACAAGTTTCGTGTCGATGCGGTTGCCGATGGATCGATCGCAACCACTTGCTGGTTCGAACCACCAAAACACGCAAAGGATGCGTTTCCTGAGGAATGGGGTACACATATATCACCTACCCCCATTGTGTGGGATGATACTTCCGGCACCCTTCTGTATGTCGACACACCAGAAGACGAGGAACGGAATGCGGAAGAGATCGTTCTGCGAATGTCTTTGCTATCCCAGTTGGTCCCATCCTGTCTTGCATTTCACAGCGCGCTGACGTCTTCCAATAATCTTCACTGCAGGTACCCTCGAACGAAACTATCGTGTAACTTTCAGGATTCGCATGTTTATGTCTGTAGACGATCTGTTCTAGATGCGCTGCACGAAAAACAACATTTTGACTCCTTCCGAGAGGAATTTCTGCCATGGCTCTGCAAAATTCAGTATCAACGCACAAGAAAGGAGAAATATGCCAGAGGTTTGCTTTGCATCCTAACCTTGTTCACCACGTCTCTCACAATTCCTATCTGCATAGTGCTCACACCCATCGTGAACATTTCCTCACAAACTGCGGCACTCAAACACTCGACTACTCTTTCCAAGCAGAGCAAGCACACCGATTATACAAGCTCATTCATCGGGCATTCGACAAGAGATCACACTGTCTCAGTTCCGACATCACCAATCGACTCCGACTCCGATGGTGCTGTCTCGAATAGCTTCAGAATCGGAGTGATCATACATAGGGCTGAAGCTGGATTTACCACTCGTGTCAACAATATCCCAGCCTTCCTAGAGATAAATCGACGAGTAAGTATATGTGCTATGTGTGCCCACCAGATGTCGAGCTCACTAACGTTGCTTCGCGGTAGCTTCTCTCCGGCGCTGCATATTCCTTACCCACAGACCCCAAAAATCGGTCACTAATTGACCAGAAGGCGCAAATATCAACTGACTCCGTCATCGGCGACTCTACACAAATATCTGAGCGTACAACGATAAAAAAGTCAGTCATAGGCCGCCATTGTGTGATTGGTAAAATGGCCAAGGTTGTGGGGTGTGTATTGCTGGACCACTGTGTTGTAGAAGACGGGCAAGTTGAACTTATTCCTCATGATCTGGCATCAAATATTCATTTGAATTATAGAGCGAAATTAGACGGCTGTATTTTAGGGAAGAATACAAAGGTCGGATCGAAGGCCGAAGTAGTAAGGTGTATCACTCAGGCTGGTTATGAGATTGGTGCTGGAGGTGAGGAGCTTACCCTACCTTCTGTTTTGTGGACCACTTATTTCACTTTCACTCTACGCAGAGAGTGTCAAGGGCGAGAAGTTGGACATCTCAGATTGGACGGCTGCATTGGATGAGACTGAGGATGAGGAAAGCGGTGATGACGACAACGAGCAAGAGGAGGACGATGAGGATGAGAGTGACGAGTAGAAGACTAATTTTGACATCATCCAAGATCCAAAAGTCCTCGCTTTCACCAAGTAAGGATCAGAGTTAGACCTGGGGCTGAACTTGTATATCAAAGTCAGCGACAGCCAAGTTTTGACTTCACTCCTTGTGGCATACAGTAGCAGCGACCTTCCTCGCGGCAAGAGCAAAAGGATGAATTATACAACTTAATAATGAGCTGATGTGACGACCTAAAACTCTACAGACCGAACAAATGAGCAACAAGATTAGGTATCTTTAACATCCACAGTAGGACATTATCATATAGGTGGGTCGATAGAACGAGGTATACAGCCAACTCATCAACGACTACGCCCTGACTGTTTGACGAGACATTTGATTACCAAGGCCTTGAGAGAATCGGGCTCCACGTCCTCCACGGGCACCTCCTGTGGAAGCAAAAGTAAGCGTCGAAGAGTAGTGGTACAGGGTATAAATCAGCTCACCTCTCGTACCTCTTGTCCTTTCGCCACGGCCTCTATCATGGCCTTGCGCCTGCTCCCCGCGCTTCTCGCTCTTCGCACCATCGGCTCTTTCACTCCAACCACTAACGTTGCCCATCTTGTTGTCCAGTGTCTTTTCACTCTGCTCCACCATGGCACTGACCTTTTCAGCAACAACCTGTGCAACCTGCTGTGTACGCGACAGCTCGATGCGATGGAACACGATTACACCACCAGATTGGTCGAGAGAAGCCGACAACTCTTCGTTCCAAATCATCTTCGAAACAATGGAAGTGACCGTGCGTAGCGGCAACGAGAACGTTCGCGACAGGAGGGACATGGAAAGTGTGCTGTAGTGGGGAGCATATGTGAAGAGATAGGTACGAAGCCCTTGTTCTTGTATGCGCCTACAAGGGAGTGGATTGTCAGCCATGCAAAGTGAACTGTTATAATCATCAACTCACTTCGCTAGCATCTCTTTCACCACTGTGGCTTCCGGCATCAAGCTCCAGATCTTGATGCTCTGGATAAGATCCCTGCATTGTTCCCATTCTCCATCTTGCAACGCCTTACTTGCTTGCATAATGTGATCACGGGTGCTCTCTGGGGGTCCAGTAAATACTTGACGATCTGCGAAGTCCAGCAAGCGACGAAATGGCTTCGATATCGCCTTGCGCTTCATTTCTTCCGAGTCGATGCTAGCCAAGAACGGGATCTCGACAAGCATACTTGAGACCAGGAAAGCGGCCTCCAACAACTCCGTGTTAATGTGCATGTGGAAAGGAAGTTGTCGTTGTTTTTCTGCCCGCTCTTGCTCGGGCGTAAGGACCTGATATCGTTGTTGATGAACCCCTTGAGCCAAGAGCTCCTTGACACGCTGCGTCGTGAAGATATCTTGAAGTGTAGATTGTGCTTCCTTGATCAATCCTGATCGGAACGCACACAACCCAAGCTGCACGACAGTGCGATTGTATAGAATTTGGGTTGCGACATCGGCCGAGTGGATTGATTCCTGAAGGTGAGACATAAGAAGCATGTCTCGCGCCGTGTAAAAATCGTTATGGAGGGCATGATGGTAAATATGGCTAAGCATTGCGCGTGTTCTTAGCAACGAATTGCCGGACTTGTACAGATAGACACAGAGGGCATGGATGAGAGCAGAAGTAGTGCCTTGCAGTGAGAGGCTCATGTTAGGTTTGGCATCAGTTGTGTCTGCCTCTAATGCTTGGACAACGGCATTAGGCTGAGCAAGATTTTTATCAGTTAAACAGCTTCTGTGTACAAGCAGCCA
>QOVE01016677.1:0-10271 GCA_003521275.1 Tricholoma sp. MG99
GACACTTGGCAAGTAGTTGAAGCACAAGTGTCAAGGGCAGTGTTTGTAGCAGAGTATTTTTATACCTGACGTGAGATCTTCAATGGACCCACAGGACATTCAACTTGAACAATCAAAGTTGACCTCAAGTTCGTGAAGTAGCTCAACTTCAACAAAGAGAGGTAGCCCACTAACTGAATTTGTTAGTTACAAGATGTTGATCGGATGACTAGTAAAATGTTGGAAGCCCGGAGCTCGAACTTGACGGCCAATAAGCGCTTTGCGTACAATAGGCTAAGAACATGATTTTTTTTGTTTTTTGTTTTGACTTTTGGTGGAGTTCAAGAGGGCAAGCAATATCTGCGAATCGATGGGCTCAGATCCAGGATGCTAAGTATGTATCGAGATCATGTATACGTAGCGTAGTATAGTAAGCAACTTAATTGTCAGCCGCGGTCTTTGAATAGTGTAGAAATTTACAACACGTGGTTTTATGTAACCAAAATCAGCGTGGCCAGTGACCACCGACGGCTTTGAAGTTTGTTTTGACCACCCTTCGAACATGGCGCATGCCTCTGCGAAACGTATCGGTGCGTAACTGAAACTCATGTTCATCTAGGGTATCGTCTCACCCTATTTACTTAGCAAATCAAAATGAAGCCGCTATCAGGACACTGAAACTGGGCATGTTCGTCCCAACCATCATCTCCCTTCTATTTCGGTTTCTGTTGAGAAAGGAAACGCTCCCTCCTTCTAAGGGATCCTTGGCCATCTACATCGTTACTTTCTTACCCGCGTTCTTTCTTTCGAACTACCTCATCAAAATAGGCACTACTAGGCGTGATCCTACCACGGGCACCTTGATCTCATACGGAGAAGACCTGAGTCAAACGGGCGTGACGGAATGGTGTTTTGACATTTTATATGTAACATGTCAGTTGCTATATGCTCAACGCTTGCTATGCAGGCTTAATAGTTTCCCGCAGGGACTTGCCAGATTGGGAGTGGTGCATTCGGCGAATGGTTTTGGGGGTTATACATGGTCGTGCGTCCTTCTTGAATCGCCTATCTGAGATATTAGACCTATCAAACTACAAAACAGATCCCAATGTATGCTGTCTACAAACTTTGGTCTTCTGTGATATCTCCGATGGTCTTTGGACGCTCAACACCAATTTCTACCAACGATACATCAGACAAGGTGACCACGAGCAAGCGCCAGGAGAAACTACGAAAACGAAGCGAGAAAGGCGATTCTCGTGTTCGACCGCAGCCAGGAAGAAAGTGATATCACATTCGAGGTTTTGTATAACACGGTTTCCTCCTTGATTAATGCATAACAGTGACGGAACAATGACGAAAAAAACCTCTAACTTTAAAAGATAGATATGCACCACAGCCAGAAGCTACAGGAAAGGGTTCACGATTAGCCCTGCCCTTGAGCTCAGATCTCCACCATACTGCGTTGTGCTTATCAGACAGAAGCTTACGCTCTCGCGTCTCATGAACCCATAGTGGGCAAGGCAGAACTGGCAAAGAACCACTCCATCGTCGATATCCGAGTCGATCTTCGGAAGGTCCTCCTGTGGGAGTCAAGAAGCTCTGCTCTTTTTACCGTGTGCTGATCGGTGATCGATCCACTATCCGACGCTGAAGTTACGAGATGTTACATTGTGATACGTAACTTGAAATCTTGGATTACAATGGATACCCCGGTCTCTTACTGAGTTACTCCAAATCTGAGTCGTCACAGTCGCGTGTCACGTGGTCGTTATGACTCGCGACGCGTCCTTTCGATTTTAACCACTAATTCTAGGAGCAGACTTCCATCTGAGTACCTGAGTTGCTCTCTCTTTCCGCATGCTTGACGTATAATTTTCCCCCGATGGATGACCTGCTTCAGTCCAACTCCAACTCTAATGTACGTTCTCGAAGTGAAACTCAAATGCATGTGGCTGATTCAGACAATATATTACTAGAGGACGATGCTGCTAACGACAGATATTATGCTTACGGAGCGTGATCTCGCAGATCACAATGCTTATAATGTTGCTCTAATTGTAAAATCATGAACTCATTATGCATGGGGCCTTATTAATACGCATATATCTAGCTTCCGACGAGGGCTGCGGACGACTCCGAGTCGAAGGCTCCACCTGCTTTATTACACTCTCCATATGCTTTACTCGCTGCATGCGCTAACAATACAGTAGCGATCGATTTCTTTTCGGGTTCTTGTCCATTGGCTTAACTTTTGCACAGATGGACGGCGATCCTTCTGATTCTCCTGCTGTCTTGCAGATGCCTACTGGAAACGACGGCTTGCCACTGGGTGATCTGACTGAGTTGATGGTACACAGCGGGTCTGAATGTCCGGGTTGGAACGAATCAGTTTCTTACGATGTGGTCCACGGCACCTCTCAGGTAGAACATTTTGCTCCTCCACAGTCCTTAGTTGAACCAGTGCGTGAAATTGAATTGCTGCTATACTTTGATGTTCTAATCTAGTATTCATCTAGGATTCCCATCTGGTACATGCTCCAGCGGATTCTGCATCGCCGGTGCATTCATTGTCTATAGATCCCGACTCGGGGACCTCTGAAGACGCAGCTTCAACTCGCTCTCCGAGTCCATCATTCGAGTTATCTCCCGGGTTCACTTATACTTCACAAGGACTTGGAAACGTGTCAGAAACTGCTGGATTTTCCTTTTCGCCCTCGAGCGCTCTAGCGCTTGATATTGCTTCATCTCCTCCATCATCAAGCCCTTCGCAGATATTTTCTTCTTCTCCCTTTGCATTCTCACAAGCATCAGACCCACATGACAATCCGGAACCCCGAAAATCAGAATCCATCTCAGACATAGTAAGCTCTCCGTGCTCCGCAGGAACAATTTATTTCTACTTCTTTCAGGTCGTACCAGAACACATTCAGAATGAATCAGATAGTGATATAGAATATACCTCTTCCACGATATATGATGGAATTGAGTTCACATCCTCGCACCTTTCTGCGAGCGTGGTAAGTCCTTTCGACGCTACTAGGCCTTTCTCTTTCGGCGAACATTCACGAAAGACAGAGGTATAGAAAAGCTGTTCACAAGTCTATACACCTGCTGATATCAGTTCACCTTGGAACAGGCACCAGACGGTGACCCTGAAGCGCCTGTGTTGCAGCTGCTGACCCTAGATCACGGATGCCGTCAGGTTTCTCCTGCAATGGTTGTATGCCATGACTTGGAAGATCACCGTCCTGAGTCATATCCATTGGGACCTTTATCCGCCATGGCGCCACCCTCGCAGCTTGCCGAGCCTTTGGAAACACAGCAACTGCATGACGCCAATGTATGTGATAGTACAGCAGTGCGTGTTGAACTTGCCTCTCAACTTCGTTATTAAGAATTCTCAGCAAATGACATTTTTTGAATCGTGCTCATCCGCTTCACCTGGAATAACATCATCTTCAAGCCCATTACCGCCATCGTCTCCTCCGAATCAGCTATCGTCGCCACCAACAATACCAATGGACGTTGACATGGTTGAATTCCAACATGTAGGATTAAATAACATTGACATTTACCAGCTGAACATTATATGGCTTAGAAGCACGGGGCTGTGCCATCAATTAAATTCCCACAAGTATATAGAGACGACAGGAGTGCGGTAAGCATTCGATTTCTTACTTAAATCCTAATGTTCATCCGTTCTGGTTCCCTAGTCGCAGTCAACCATCGGGAAGCGAAAACGCGAGCCTGAGGGGTTCGATGTCGATTCAACACCGTCAGTTCAGAACCAAGACGGTCGCCTCCCGCTTGTGGATGTCCCCTCCGTCTGGAAGAGTACAGTCAACGATGGAGAAGTAGAACCATCTGTGAGTTGCTGGTTTGGAAAACGCTCAGTGTCTGATTCATCGCAGAAGAAACCTGATTTGCCGAACCCTAAGCGTTCAACAATTGCTTCACAGAAGCAGCAGCATCGAAAGCTGATAGCACCTTTTCGTTCCCCTGTCCTAAAGCGACCTAAGCAAGACGTGAACACTCTAATAGACAGACCAATTGAGCGGGGCCGAATAAAGACGCCAGTGATAGAGAATCTGCCAGTACTGGCCCTAAACAAAACTCCTGACTCCATCATGGTCCACAATGAGGTAGTTGGCGGGAAGAGACATCGTACGGAACGAGCCGCAGGACAATTCAAGTCACCTCTCTCTGCAGATACCTCTTTGAAGGCTATGCCATCAGTCCGGCTAACTCCTAACATTCAAGCGCAAGAGCGTAAGCTGCAGCTTCTGAAACGAGCCGTCAAAGTTAAACGATATGGAGATGAGGATACACTCGAGATGCTGCGTGTAAAATGGACAGAGGCCGGAAGGGAAGTTGCCTGGGAAGTTTGGGACCTCGTCAAAGATAACGCAAGTAGCGACGACATAAATTTCAAGACCAAGCCAGGCGGAAGACCGTCTGAAAACGGTTGGGGCTGGGACGATAAATCAACCTCGGATGAGAAAGAACGAAATTGGGGCTGGGATGTCGTTCCGACTCAGACCACAAGGTCAGAGGATGAAGAGGTAGACGCATCCAACTATGCAGGTCCCACTGACAGTGAGGAGGAAGACAAGAAACAAGACACTCTTGGGACGATGCTCATGCAATTGGGGATCGCACCAGAAACGTTGGGATGGAATGAAGAAGAGGAAAACTTTGAATAGAGGGGAACGTGTACTCTGCTACACTAAATGCTGTCTGTCGTGTATCGACTAGATTGAATGTCGAATGTCGTGCCTTTCAAAACCAACTTCGAGGCGTCAGTTTTGCTTTCCTTAAGGCATCATTTGAGAGTTTTTCTGGAATGCTGTTGTACATTTCATGAGCGAATTTTAGCTGTGGTTCAAGCTGCTCGACTTTTGGATAAGGCGGCTTTTTCATGGCGTCTTCTGCTACTTGATGGGTAGCGTATAGTTCGTCCACTGATATGGGGTAAATTCACTTATAGAGCGGGAACTGTGTGGCTTACAGGAACGTATGCCATAAGACATCAAGAGTCGGCGATCTTCTGCGGTGAGGACTTCCTCCCAGAAGTAAAAGCTATGATCTTTGAGGGATTCATAAGTATACTGATTTCCTAGTAAACAGAGGGAAAATGCACGTGCCATCATTCTTGCCTTCGAGGCCAGGTTTTGAACCGTGATGTTTTTTCATGAGTTCTAGCGCTTCTGCTTCGTCTCGTTTGATTTTAGCCTGTACATTAGCTAATTGAGCCTCGAGTCTCTGTAAATCTCGATCAATGAATCAGCTCATTGGTCATAGGGAAGGCAACCTAGATACCTTCAATAGTCGCTCGTCTCTCCGTAAAGCATCAGTGTAGAAGCCGGTACCGCTCTTGGTGCGGACGGTCCTGGACTGGATATTCAGAGTTCTAGTAAGTACGGCTTGCGAAGCGACTGTAAGTCGGAAGACATTCGAGCTGGAGGCATGGAACATGTCCTTGCCGACGAAGTTCAGACACAGGATAGTACTGTGTTTGTATTTGGCAAGTTCGTTGAGACCAAATAGCCGAGACTTCCGTTTCTTCACAGTTGATCGCCAACGCGTCAACAGCGACCAGATATTGACGGCGAACTCGAAAGACGCATGGCACTTATCCTATAGCGTCTTGCAAATTCTAACTTTCGACTGGAATCTTCTAGGTATTCGTGGTCGTAATAACTGATTCCGTTATTCCCACCCTACCTTTGCTCGTATCATTTTCCCTGTTTGTTGGGTTGAAACTTTCAGCTGACTCGAACGCTCGTTCATTCACATTCCGTTTTCGCCCAAGCGTCAGGGGCGTCTCCTCGTTGTGGGAATTTCTCCAACGCTCGATACGTAAAACAACGAACGCCTTACGTAACCCGCCAACTGAACACCTTAAACATCCATCCAAGTTGATCGAGGGGGCAGTGTGGCCACCTTTATGACTCTCAACAACTGAGAAGGCTTGTAGGGAAATATATATATATTTGAAGGTATATATCAGACGCCCCTCCGGAAGCTCAAGTTCGAGGTCCGCAAGAAGTAGGGGTGAGTGACAATTTAACACTCTTGTGACAGCTCGCACCTTCATCTCGCTAACCGTCAGCAGTCTCCCAATATGTCAATATCGCCGATGTCGAGTAGTCCAAGTATTTCTGCCATGCCTCCACGGCATCATCTGAAAAAATTGGCTGAGACCTTGGATGAGGCATTCAAGTCAAACAGCAAGTCCATGATCGATGGCGAGGACGAGAAAAGCGAACATGGAGGACCTCCCGAGGAAACTCAAGAAGAGGAACCTGTTATAGAGCAACCACAAGGGTACACGGTACGTTCGCGCCCTGGACTCCTTTGACAGCTGTTCATTACGACCAGATGTCGTCTGTGTACCCTCCACAGCCCTGCGAACGCTGTGTCCGTTCCAAAAAGACGTGCAAGGGAATCGCGGGTGCTCGATGCGAACACTGTAAAGCTCTTCATCAGAAATGTTCCAATAGTACAGGTCCGCCTCGCGGGAGGCATGCTGGTAATTTTCTTTCATCCCGGCACACTCTCTTTTATTGACTTGCATTTCCATAGCAGGGCGTCGAGATTCAAACCTGCAAAATCTGGAGAACGGAACCCCCGAAGGGCAAGGGCGGCCGAAGCGTAAGGCAGCAGTCGCAGCAGCGAAGAGTAAACCTGATGATGCCGAAGAGGAGTTCGAGGAAGAAGAGAAACCAACTCAAGGTGCGAAGAAGCGTCGCGTGGGGACTGACACTGGACCTCGTCGCTCTCGACTTCTGAAAGATGTGGCCGAGCTTGAAGCAGGTATTAAGAAGCTGCAAAGCAGTTATTTGAGGGAGTTTGCTCATCTGCAGCGAATTGCCGTAGCTTTGGCATCGGAGATTCGTTTGATGGATGACGAGTGAATGGACATAGGCTGTATTTCAGGTTGTTCTGGTTATAATCTTGCTTTGTGTGCGTTACACATGTATTTATATCAGTAATGTACCGGGATTCTTGCATTCACTGAGTAGTCGCACGTGATCGTCGCGTCGCACTGCTTCAGGATTCTGGAAATTTTTTAAAACAGCTTCATGTCTCCCAATCCTTTTATTCTCGTCTGTCCTGCATCTCGAGGTCTTTCGCTTGCGCTGACCAGACACTTCCTCAGCACAACAGTCCTCCCTGTATTCGCCTCTCATCGTGCTAAATGTGCAGATACCATGAAAGCTCATGTCCTTGCCCCTCTTCAACACGTGGACCCTCAGAGACTGCAGCTTCTTCACCTAGATCTTACTTCTGAAGCTAACATATCATCTGCTGCTGATCACTTGGCCAGTTTACTCTCGAATCGCGCCAACCTCTCGGACTCTTTCATACATACAGCGTTTTTAACTGGAGGAGTCCTGCATCCAGAAAGGCGACTCACTGACCTAGACGCCGGAAACATCGCATCGACTTGCGAAATAAATGTGATTTCTCATCTTCTACTCATCAAACACTTTTCTCGGTTCCTGCCTCCTGCTCACTCTAAGAGTGGTATCCTAATCGGTGCGCCTGCAAAATGGGTACACGTGTCAGCTCGGGTTGGTTCCATTAGCGACAACAAAGGTGGTGGATGGTACTCGTATCGAGCTTCAAAAGCAGCACTCAACCAAGTAGTCAAGACATTTGACCTGCATATCCAAACGAACAAGAGTCAAGCCATATGCGTGGGCGTTCATCCAGGAACCGTCAAGACAGACTTCACTAAGGATTTCTGGAATTCGGCTAACGTGAAGGAGCTTTTTGAACCTGAAGATGCAGCACAGAGGCTGGCCAACATGGTTGCTGGTCTGACGACGGAGCATAGAGGTAAAATCTGGGATTGGGCTGGAAAACAGGTACCATGGTAGACATTGTGAGTCGAATCGTTGCGATTGTACTGTCTACATCGAAACTCAAAGGGGACCCTTCAAGAAGTTTGATGTATATTGACTGTTGACACACGGTGTTCGGCATACATGTTTGACGCAACTTCATTGACGTGCGGCAACTTTTTGAAGTTTTTCATGATTTCGGAAGTTTACGCGTGCTCACATATGGACTCTCTAGAGTGACTCTGGCTCTGCCAGTGTGTATCATGCTGTCACTCTGCATACACCTTTTATACCTTCTGGTTCGAAAAATAACAAAGACAGCCTTTATTTTGACACAACTCATTCAGTAAATGTATCTCGATTACCTGATCCTTGGATGTAGGCGATTTCGAGATTTTTAATTTGATTCAAATTACAAGGTAGCATATAACTGAACAACTATGTTACAGCGCTGCGAGCATTGTTGCTGGCAGGTACAGTCTCAGCAGTCTTCTCTTCCAAACTCCGCCACAACCTGCAAGACCAGAACCATGTTCATACTTTCAAGTTTTCCCCAAAACTATTCTGCCAGTAATCGTCAATCTCATTTGCAAGGATCGACTCGGGGCTGATTGAAGTGCGATCTGCAAACTTCCGAATTTGCATGGCCAGCTTTGTCTCCATCACCATCCTCAAGGTCAACCCTGGATGATCCTGGTGTGTTTTGATGATTGACAGGAGGCTGACCAAGTCATCGCAAAGCTTTCCACTGTACTTTCCCATATCACGAAGGTAGGCTGCACTGCATAGCTGATTGGCCCATGAAATGACTGTGAGTTTGTTTAGCCTGGTTGAGGAGACATGGTGCATAGACTCCTGATGGCTATGATAGCTTGCAGCATGAAGCTCCAAGTGCCTCGTGTGAGGGGAGTGACTGTTCCAGGTCTGTGCTTCTGGACTATGACTTGTATGGTGGCTTGACTTTTGGGTATTGCTATCACCTCTAGCCACTTTGGATGGATGAATGATGAAGTCAGAGTCACAGGTTTCATCTTTTCTCTTTCTCTTCATGCCAGCATAAGATGCAGGCTCTGTTGAGATTTCTGGGCTGTTCTTCTTCTCTGTTCCTCCAGTTTTCTTGATAATCTGGGATACTATAACATCATGGTTGGGCAATGCTACCTGGGGTATTGCTGGTTTTTTTGCAGTCAGATGACTTGATGATGGACTAGATTTTGCAAGGTCCCTGTGTCCATGGTTGCTGGGTTGTATTGCAGTAGACACTGCCTGTGCCCTGGTTCCTAGACTATGTGCTTGGTTCACCAATAGTTGGTCAGTCAGGCCATTGTTGAATGTTGTTACAGAGTGCCTACCATAGCCCATTGCTGATACAGCATAGTTATCTGGCTCTGAAGTTGTTGGATGACAAGATTGGCCATGATGGTTTGGTGGTGGTGTGGGGGACTGGTGTGGATCATGTGGTATTGAAAGGGGAGAAGTAGATGAAAAAGCATTTTCACAAGTAATATGGCCTTTGAGTTGTGCTCCCTTTGCAGTGGAGAGGTCAGTGGACCTCCAACTAGATGGTGACTCTGGAAATTTCTTGAGTAAATGATGGAGATTTGCTTGTGTGACCTCATGCCACAATTGTGGAGCATCATAGATGGTCTTGTGATGAGGTGTTAAAGCAACAATGTATGGTCCTGACTTGGAAGATGTTTGTGCTAATGGCTGTTCCTGTAATTGGTTATATAACATTGACAGGATACTTGACTTGGAAGCTACTTACAGAAATGGATGTCCTGGGCTGCTCTGTATCTTGTGGAGTCAGGGGCAACCCTGAGAGAGCACATCTCAATGTGATTGTGTTTACTGAGTCATGTGTTTTCCATCTAACTTGCTTTGGTGGGTTTGATTGTTCCACCTTATCACCAACATTATTGGGTGCCTTATAATACTAATGAATTGGACAGCTTAGTAAGAGACATAATAATGCTATTCACCTTCAGGCTTGATGTTCTTTTGACTGTGGCCTGCTTGTTGATACACCTATCTGATTGTGGAATAATAGCTTGATGGGATGCTTCATGGGGAGGACAGGGAAAGTGAACAGGATTAGATGGATGTGAGAATGATTTTGTGGCCAAAGTTTCAGAGTGCAGTGGGTTGTCATATAAGGGTAGAAAGGTGGTATTGTTGGCCATAGTAGCTCCAGTAGAATGTCAGCTTTAGTGACAGGATTGTTATAAAAGTTTAGGTTACTTATTAGAATGACAGGTAGTAGTTGTTGAAAGAAGGGGAAAAGGGGAAAGGGGGAAAAGCAGCCCACTTTTATAGAGGCCCTCAACTTTGATTACTCTTGTTTAGTTCTTTCCACAGCCTTCTGGACATCCAAAAATGGATGTTTTGGATGTTCATTGTTGTCATGTGATTGCAGTCATTATCTGAGACATGCTGGCA
>QOVE01016733.1:0-12860 GCA_003521275.1 Tricholoma sp. MG99
CCACTGCAACCAGCCTCGGTGTTCGAGTGATGCAGAAACAGAGGACATTGCGATTATTCCCTCCTTCCTTCCTGTTGTCTCTCGTCTGTTGAAAGGTCCAGCGGATGAGGTAACTAGTGATGTTCGTCAGCGAGTTTTTGCAGGGTTCACTCGCGTCGTCAAGCATCATCCTCGGAACCAAAGTCTCGGCGGACTTGACGCCGTCACGGATATCATATTCCGTGGTCTTGTAGATAGGGATAGGAGTACCAGACTTGCTTCAGGGTAAGCATGCATTAAAGCTTGCTCAACTTCACTTTCTGAATTGCTGACAGAAAAACACTCGGCGCCCTCATTGAGCTTCTGGGTAAAATGGAACAAGAGCTTGAAACTATCTTTAACCCCCTTTACCGCCACCTCGACGTCGAGAAATTGCCGTTAAAAGAAACTCTTCTCATATCTATCGGTTCAATGGGAAGGTAATTCCTATTTGTTCTTATGTTAGTCACGTCTAGTTTTAATGTCTGCAGAACGGTCAACACGGAAGTTTTAGGGCAGGTGTTATGCCTTCTCATTGCTCAGCTAGGGAAGCAAAACCCCGTGTTGAAAGGCTGTGCTTACATGCAGGTCAGAAAGCCTTTGTTACGTACTTTTTCGCTCACTCGATGCTTGCAGCTCCTCGATGTCATCAAATTTCACAACAAGTCACCGTACATCCTTCTTAGTCCTTATCTAGATAAAATTGCTCCGCTACTTGTCTCTCGGATGTGCATACAACCTGCACTGCTACAAGAAACCTGTCGACTCATATCAGTTGCTCCTACCGAATTCGTCACCATCAACTTGCGTCGCACACTTCCTCATCTATTTGGTAGTTGCGATGTGAAGGTTTTGGAGATGATTGCTAGAGATCTTTCAAAGATGCCCTCTACATTATTTCTTGATTACTCCCCGAATATCCTTGCTCACATCTTCCGTCTTGAAACCAGCCAAACGAATAAAGCACTTGCCTTCGTAGCAAAGGTTTTGTCAGATGCTGCAGACCGTGGATCCATCAATATCGCAACTGTCGTTAAAAGCAGCGGATTGCCATTGCTTGCTGAATTAGTTGTCGGCATGGGTGATGAAGGACCAAAAGCGGATACGGTGAGTGCTTCATCCTTGTCATTACAACCAGCTGTAATCTAATTTGGTCTACAGGCTGTGGCGGCGCTGAAGAAAGTCCAGCGATGCGTGACACCGAACCCCAAGGGACGTTCTCCCTCAGAATTAGATCTTGGGTCTTACCTCAAGGAGCATATGCTGGGCTTAATTACTCACATTAGTGAGATGGTACAGGAGATTCCCCGAAAGTATTCAACTCAAGCAAAGTGCGGCATTTTGCGTAGCTTAGGCGCACTAGTTAGACATATCGGCCCTGCAATCAGCAATATTGCCCCGCAGGTATGTGTATTCTGTGTCTGCTTTCTAACTGAATCCAATATCGTTTGTAGTTCATGGCTACATTCCAGACGACCGTGAATGTCCCTGAATTATCAGAAGCAGCTCTCGAGAGTTGGCACGTATTCTTGGCAATACTAGGTCCTAGCGAAATCGGACCACACATTGGACCAACAAGCGCGGCTTTTGTCTCTTCGTGGCCTTCCTTATCTTCAGCTGGACGCGCATTAGTTCTACAATCCTTGGAGTATATTGTGATGGAGGTCGGCAGTCGACTAGGAAACTATCTGGACGATATAGTCGACTTGTCAACCGTGCCTGAACTACACGCCATCCATCAACGACTGAAAGAGTTACGAAAGGATTGGACACCCAAAGACCACTTGCAAAGAATATTGGATCGTTCGTCAAGTGTCAATCTCTCTGTGGCTATCCTGTCACTGGGTGAACTGAAAACATTTATGCTCAACGAGCAGGACTTCATCCGCAAACTTGCGTCGGGGGATATATTTGATTTCATGGTTGGTCAAATAGTGGCAACATTGCTTGCTGCCGCGTGCCGCGACGGAGATGGGACTGAAGCCTTGCGCCTGCTCGCATTTGAATGCATGGGTGTACTTGGAGCAGTAGATCCCGATCGTTGTGAAATCAAGTTTAGCGATCCAAGGATGATCGTGCTCAGTAATTTCACGGACGAGGGCGAAGCAGTATTATTTGCGTTGCATCTTATCCGTGATCTTCTCGTTGGTGCATTTCGATCGACAAGTGACCTCAAATACCAGAGTTATCTGGCTTATTCTATTCAAGAACTGTTACGTTTTTGTCAATTCACGCCTGCTCTTGTTGCTGCTGGAAATGGAGGCTCCCTTCCTGTCCGCGTACGGAACCGGTGGAGTAGCTTACCGAAACATGTACTGGAAACAGTCACTCCTTTGCTTGAAGGTCGATTCACGCTCAATCCAATCGGCACTCCTGATCTCCAACATCCTATATATCCTAGTCAATCTACATACCGCGAATGGATTCAACTGTGGACAGTCTATCTAATCACGAAGGTATCTGGACGGACAGCACAGAAAATTTTCAACGTATTTCGTTTTGCGGTCCGAAATAAAGATGTTGCGGTGGCCCATCATATTCTTCCTCATCTTGTCCTCAATATTCTTGTATCTGGTGCCGAGGAAGATACACAGGGTATCCGCTTTGAGCTGCTTGCCGTTCTGGAGGATCAAGTGGATCCAGATTCTGCCTCTACAGCTGATAAGAAGCTGCTCAGTGCTCAGGTATATATTTTGACGGTATATTATTAAGCCATCTAGAGATTAAATGTTCTCTAGGTTGTTTTTATGCTGCTTGATCACCTCAATAAATGGGTCCGAATAGTACGCCAAGATGTCAGCACCAAGAAAGCAGATACCAAGCGATCGCGGGCCAACCAGATTGATAGTCCTGTAGAGGAGCAACTACTCAAAGTCGACTCTATATTGTCAAGCATTGATCAAAACCTCATGGCTAGGGCCGCTCTTCAATGCAAAGCTTACGCGCGAGCCTTGATGAATTTTGAGAGGCAGATAGTAACAATCCGGGCACGATCTCCTCAAAATCAGGATTTGCCTGGTTACTACGAACGACTTCATGAAATATACTCACATTTAGATGAGCCAGATGGAATGGAAGGCGTCTCACCCTTGATACTCTCACCTTCCTTAGAGCATCAGATACGTCAGCATGAAAGTACTGGTCGATGGACCTCTGCACAGAGTTGTTGGGAAGTACGACTTCAACAATCTCCTGATAATGTTGACTTCCATCTCGGGCTTCTGCGCTGCTTGCGCAACCTAGGGCATTACGGTAAGCTTGGATAGATCATTCATTTGTTGTTTGTTTATTCAAGCTGGCACAGACACCCTTCGAACTCATGTCAGAGGTGTCCTGATCCGCAATCCGGAATGGGAGTCTGCTCTGGTTGGGTTTCATGTTGAAAGTGCGTGGATGGTTGGTGCATGGGATGACGTACAGACTATGGTGGAACATACCAATGTTCTAACTTCCCCGATTGTCATCGCTCGTCTTCTGCTCGCCATGCGAGCAGGGGATCAGATGAAAATAAATCAGTCGCTTTCCGTTGCTCGTACAGTTCTCGGCGCTCCCATCACAGCTGCTGGTGGGAAAGGTTATCGCAGGTCTTATGACACTGTGTTAGACTTACACGTCACACACGAACTGGAGATGATTTATGCTGCAATCACTGCTCTCCCTCCTGATTCTCAGGGAACCTCTCAGCAACGGCGACAAGCTATGGGACAACTATCTCGCACCCTCTCAGCACGTTTAGATTCTACCCTTCCAACATTCCGTACACGCGAGCCTGTTCTTAGCATGCGTAGAAGTGCTTTCGCCATGTCGTAAGTTTATATACACATTCTTCTTGGTCTGAGCTAAGCACTTCACAGTTCGGTACCCCGTCGTACACTTATCAGAGAACTTGGCCGATCCTGGCTGGCTAGCGCCAAGATCGCTCGAAAGGCAGGACAATGGCAAACAGCGTACAGCGCAATGCTTCAGGCGCAGCAGAATAAGGCGCGCTTTACTTTCATGGAAAGTGCAAAGCTAGTAAAAGTAATGGGTGAACCGTTGCGGGCTATACAAGAACTGGAGAATTCCATGCGATCCCTCGGTTTGCTTGATGAGAATGTACTTGATTTGACTGGCGAAGACGAGGAAACACTTCAGATGAAAGCTAAGGTTGGGATTCTGTTGGTATCTATGATGTGTCTGATGTAGGGATTAGGCACAAGTTCTCCGTGCTCGCTGGATGAACGAGTCTGACAGGTTTGAGGTCAACTATATATTCAAAACCTTCCAAAACGCATCAGAACTACAGCCCAGGTATTTATTCATCTTCTTGTTCTGTTTCCTTCCTCATGAAACTCTGTAGCTGGGAGAGTGGCCACTTTCATTATGGTCAGTATCAGGATGAGTGTTTCAAGGTTTTGTCCCGAGCAGACCAAGTTTCTCGGTTTGTACTTATCTTCATGTCTGGGGTATTTTCTGAAATACTGTCCCTCCAGGGGAACGAGAATGAACCTATACACCGTGCGATGCTTTGCAAAAGCAATTCGGTTCGGATCGAAGTACATCTATCAAACTGTGCCCCGTCTCCTTACCATTTGGTTGGACCTGGGAGAGGATGACAAGACTGCAGGTACCGACGTGTTTAAGAAATTGAATGATGTTGTTGCCAAGGCCATCAAGGATGCGCCAGTTTATAAGGTTGAGTTCTTCCTCGTCATAAATTTCAGTTCTTATTCGGTTCGCATCAGTGGTTCACGGCTTTTCCCCAAATTGTCTCTCGTGTGGGCCACAAAAATCCAGAGGTCTACAAGCACCTGTCAAGATTAATAATGAAGGTTATGGAAGAGTATCCAAACCAAGCTCTCTGGCTATTCACATCTGTTGTAAGATCTACGAAGAAAACTCGAGAGGAACGTGGACGACTGATATTGGATCAACTTCGTGTCGGTGAATTCATTTTGACTCAAGACAAATCATCTGATGTACATGTGCCAGAACGATCCCAGAAACGCGCGGACTCAACTTCCAACACTCATCACTCAATCTCTCGCCATGACAAACGAGCTGCTTCAACTCTGTGACCATAGTATTGATGATGATACAAAGAGGACACTAAGCATGACAAAGAATTTTCCGAGACTCGCAACACTTGGCCGATCGCCATTGATTATACCTTTACAGGAGTCTCTCACCGCCAGTCTTCCCCCAACGTCATCTTTAGAGTCTAGTCACCAACCCTTCCCCTCAAATGCCCCTACATTCCAAGGTCTGTCAGAACATAATTCTCAGAGGCCATATTTGACATAGAACAGAGTTCGCGGACGAAATTGAAATTATGCGTTCACTGGCCAAACCCCGGAAGATTACAATACGTGGTAGCAACGGACAGATTTACATGTTCCTCGGCAAGCCAAAGGATGATCTACGGAAGGATGCTCGACTTATGGACTTGAATGCTATCATAAATAAGCTTCTGAAAGCGAATTCAGAGTCACGTAGACGCCAGTTGCGTAAGTCTCGTGTCCTTGAGCTAAACTGCGAAGAAAGTTCAACTCAGATATTTCAAGATATTCGAACCTACGGAGTCGTTACGCTGAACGAAGAATGCGGCTTTATTCAGTGGGTTCCAAATACCATACCTATCCGACCCGTTCTCGTCAAAGGATACGAGGCTAGAAGAATCCGAAGCTGGGTATGTCCCATATTTCTCCAACTGCCTAATATTTCCTGATCTGTTCTTAAGAACAACGACATGAGCGAAACTTTCAGAAAGATTAAAGATGCGAAGGATAAGGACGCTGCGGATTTGTTCCTCCAAAAGATCTTGCCTATGTCTGGTGGCCTGATGATCTGCTCAAAGCTATTACTGATTCGTAGCTTATAGATTCCCCCCGGTATTTCACGACTGGTTTATAGAAACGTTTCCTGAGCCAACAGCCTGGCTTGCGAGTCGGCTATCATATGGTCGGACTGCAGCTGTGATGTCTATGGTGGGATTCATTCTAGGGTCGGTGTCTGATTGCTGTGTGTATACTACTATGATTATTTGCTGATGTTCTTTCTATCTAGGCTGGGCGATCGGCACTGCGAAAACATATTACTCGACAACAACACCGGCGATGTTGTTCACGTCGATTTTAATTGCTTGTTCGAGAAGGTATGTACAGTTGACTGCAATTTATTCTTTAGTCTGACGATGAACAGGGCAAAACACTAGAAACTCCAGAACGAGTGCCATTCAGACTCACTCAAAACATGATCGATGGGTTAGGGGTTACGGGTGTCGAAGGTACGAACGATAGGCTTTCTCACTATTGACTCACTCTTACTGGACAGGTGTATTCCGAATCGCATGCGAGGTCACAATGCAACTACTTCGAGACAACAAGGATTCGTTGATGAGTGTGCTCGATGCGTTCATCCATGATCCACTTGTAGAGTGGGAAGATGAGAAACGCAAACTAGCAAGTCTTCATTTTTATGCTTATGCCGCCCCCGCTGAGGAAGATATCTAGGAGCGAGACCGGCGGAATCAGGTCAAGCCGTCCGTGAATCTTTATATGCTTGCGAAGAATGCGCTCAATCCGATTGAGAAGAAGTTGAAGGGAGTGTATTCTGCGAGTAAGGAAAGACAGGAGAGGGAGATATCAACAAGTAATCTAGTCCAGATGTTGATCCAAGAAGCGACGGATTCCGTAAACCTGGTGTGTGGACAGTTTTCGCGTTTTTGCTATGAACCTCATAGTTTTTCAGGCGAAGATGTATCCTGGATGGGCTGCTTGGCATTAGCTCGGTTTCTTTTTGTGTCGTACAATTGTACAAATACAGTCACGGCACCTGCACTGAACGACCTGAAGCGATATACTGCCTCTGTAGTTTCTGTACCTCTTTCTCCTTCTCGATTAACAGATTTCGCCATTTCTCTTGCTCTACAATAACTGACTGTCTTGCTTCCTCGAGCCTGTCTGCTTCCTCCTTCTCCATCAAGGCTATAAACTCAGGTGTCCCACCTTTAGAAGCCTCAAGGGAGCCTGGATGAGCCAGATGGAAAGGTACGGGCTTTCGTTTTGTCTTGGGCAAAGGTCTTGGTGGGTGCTCGGTGAGGATATTCAGGAAATTTTGATAGGGATCGTTGAACACTATTTCATCATACTGCCATGAATGCACTGGACCAGACTTGATGGCGACATCTAGCGGTGGTATTTCTGGTTCGCCATGTGCTGTCCAAGGATGAAGTTTCAAATGGTGGTACATCGTCAGTGCTTTCTCGCCAGACTCTGGGATAAATGTGATTCGGATTTGGATTTCGAACTCGCCCCACCTCAGTGCATTATTTAGCTTTCAGTAGGCGGCAGCAAAGGTAGCTGTTTTACCCTGTTTCAGACACTTCAAATGGAGGTTTGTCGACGTCTGAAGCGTCCAAGTCAAGTTGCGGCAAATGGAGTGAGATGAAACGGTGGGCGTACTCCGAGATGGATTGGGGTAAGTGTCATGCAACTTGAAGGTAACGCGTTTTATGAAATGACTGAGATCGTCTGCCCCGCCAACCTCATCACTATCTGGCAAAGATGCAGCGCCACGGACAGCGACAGTCCATTTGTGCGTGTGGTCAGGCGATGGGAGGGTCTCCCTTTCCTTTGTAGTCAGAACTGTCGCAGTGTTTCCATAGATTATTGGCCGATATATGCATAGGCCCTAGCTAGAGAATCAAAGACGTAGAACATGAAGAAATGAAGGAACATACTCTGACACGAACGCGATCGCCTGTGGACATGCCAGTGGTCAAGTCGGAAGCGAGTCGGCTATGGCCGACTCGAAGCAACTCCGCAACTTCCCGACCGCCGTCTCTACCTAACACATTCATTGACTTCCACCATGCTACTGTCACCTCTATACAACAGTGCGTGCACATATACTGTGTTTCTGGCTACTTCTGACCCTAAAATAGAACCCAATACCATTATTGAGAGGCAGAGGATTCTCCAGGTGTGCCCAAAATCGTCATAGCGTTTCAACACCTATTCATCTTTACTATAGAATGATCATAGATCGATCATGCGTCGTTTGCCTAGATCCCAACTCTACCTAGGTCAGCAGTATATTTTCTTTCAGAACCTAGTCTAACCAGTGATTTTGTAGGCGTTTACGGAGTCGGGTTTTGCGTCTCCATGCTTGGAACGGTCTACGGGATGTACTCGTTAGTTCAGGTGCTTACATTTACGGTTATGTCCTACAAACTCCGTGACTAACATGGATACAGGGCAAGCCAGCAAAGGAGGGGTAGATTTCGCAGCTGTACCGTGACAATCCGAAAATTTAGCGCTCGTTTCGTGATCGATCACTTCAAAACTCACTGCCGCAACTGTCAGAATGCATTTTTATGCTGAAGCAAGGAAAAAAAATGCCAGTTACACCAGACCCCCAGCCGCGAATGTGTCGTCGGCTGGACGTCTTAATTGCGTATATTTAGCCATTCCTTTTCTGGAACTGGGAGAGATGAATGTTCTGAAAGATCATCATTTGAAATCGAGTTTTCTCCAGTTCTCTCTGCATTTAACCACAATAAGGAACTATTCCAGCACTCGCAGTAGATCTGTCTGATGACTGCGAGTTTCGTGGGCACCGGTTCACATAACCATGTGTACATGTAGTAGTAGTAGTTTGCAGCCTACGGCGACTAAACCAGTCTGATGCTGTGCAAACACCTCTTCATCAACATCATCCAAGGTTCCGGTTATAGATCAGAGTTTGAAGGATTTTACATCATGTGTATCATGGGTCCGAATTCTCTAGACCTGCAGTACATGAAGTCTCCTGTTCCTGGCGCTATTTGCGGTTAACCGCTCTCTTTCATTAACTTCGATGGCACTTGCTGGCATGAACCTTCACGACAATTTTATGCTCTTAGGACTCGATGATTGCCCAGATTATGATTCTGTTGTCTCTAGGAGGTGAGAAGCATATGCATTGTACCCGAACTGTCTATTCGGATAGCCCTGACCGCTCCTTCCCATCATCAGCAATAGCGGTGCGACCAACAAGAGTGTGCATTGGCGAACTGCTTTTGATGAAGTAAATTCACAATCGAGGTATGTTTAAGCTACTTAAAAACTTGAGGTTATGCTGATCGATTGGCAATGACTCGAACATCAATGTCCCGATCCTCTAGTGATATTCCGATTCGGCGCGAACGTTATCTCTATACGTACTCACTGATAGCAGGTTCGACACCTCTGCAATTTCTCATAACGTACGCTCTCAATACTCAATCATGTCTATTCTGAGTTGATCCGTAAATACAGTGTCGAACCCTTGTCTGGTAAACCAGATCCTGGAAAATATTCCTTCAAGCTCTCATTTAGAGCTAACGGCATCGAGCGATCTTTGGGAGAACCTGTTATCCTGCGACTACATGTCGATCCGCGACTGCTCAACTTCGCTGTTTTGTAGGTGCACTTGAAACAATAGCTGCGGACAAATTATTGATCCTACTCAATCCGATAGTGTGTTCCCGGGTAAGACCAGTATACCCCCCGGGAGCCTATGGTCTTTTCGTGTATGGCTGCGGGTGAATGGCATCGATCACCGGGTGTTTGGCGAGGATGATCTATGGGTGGGCAAAGACCTCGACTTCCAGACGATCGGTGACGCTTCCTTTGCGCGGTTGAAAAGCGTTGATGCCAAGGCGCAAGTTTATCACGGGTTTGTGGGGAAAGCACTTGTTACATTCATCGTACGGTAATCATATTTTACTCGTGCGTGTCTACTAGGCTCATGCGTTTTAAAGGTGGCAGCCAGTTCATGATAACGTGTACAGGTACACGCTTGGTTATGAAGCGAACGGTGTAGGCACCAACTTCTTCGATGACGTCCAGCTACGCATCGATGGTGATCCTCGCACTGTGACATTTCTTATCTAGTAAGCCTCAGACCCGCCTTGTCTGCCCATAAGACTCTCGCTCATTGTTCCTGTTCCTGTCATCAGCACCGTCCCTATCGCATCAATACCAGTCGGTGCATCACATAGGATTCGCGTTTGGCTCAAGTCACTGATCAATATAACTGCTGTCGAGTCGACGACGACGTTCTCACTCCCTTTCAACGATTCTTATGTCTACCAACGAATATGGAAATCTGACAGCTTCAAAGTCGGCGCTCGACTGGATTTCGAGACCTTGGGAAGTAAAGCGATTATGGGCTTTTCCTCCGGAGCTCCCCAAACATTAGTCTCTACCCTTACTGATGATATATCCCGCACATCTTCTCTATCCACATCCACATCTGCATCTGTAGCTGGATCATCAGCACGAGCTGGATCAACACGACACCTGCGGCCATCATGAGTTTCCAGCCTTGATTTAAACTTCTACCTACTTTATAACTCAGAAAATAATTGGGCATCAGTACAGGGAATAATGTGGATACCATAAACGGAATGTGCAATTACATGGTTTTAATAGCTTTGTACGTTGTGTTCTTATCTTGATTGTTCTACAGTCAGACTACGACCTTCTCAGCGAGAAACTCCTTCCATTCCTTTTCTCCCCAGCTACTGGAAATTTGGTTGGCCACCAGACCATCCCACAACACAGTTGGTGACACATGAATGCTATTCTGCCGAGAGAACTTGACTGCACCAGCCAATCAGGTTCAATCATTTGGAAATCTAAAATAAGCACGTACTAGTATACTTGAGATCATCTGTGACTGCTACTCCTCCGTTCGGAGAACCCTTCAGCTGGAGAAGGTCTTTGAATTTATCCACGCCATCGGAGGGTATGACTTCAGCAGCGATGTTGGCGAGCATTCTCCGAATTTGTACTGGCGTGAGATTGGACGCTGGGATGTCAAAGAATTCACCCTGATTTTTGAATAGCTGCGATAAGGCAGGGTTGATCAGCCGCTTGACGCCGGGCCTATAATGGCGGCTGACGTACGGCAAGACTGTAAGGCCAGAAATCTTTAGGAGAGACGCGTGCTACCTGTCAAGAACGTCAATTAACAGGTACACCACGCAAAGAAAGAAAAAACTTACTGCCAAAGCTGATTCGTGGGTAAGAGTAGAAGTGGAATGCCAGGGCTGAACTTGAAGCCTCATCACAGCCTTCACTTTGCCGTCATACTGACCACCAGCATCAAACAGAGGCTTGAGAACACTGTCGATTGCTAAGGCCATCTTGGCACTATTTTAGATAAGTGACAAGATTCAAAAATGGTGGCATAATCGCAACATAATCGGTACCTGAATGGACAGACATAGTCCACTAAGAACAACGCGCCGTGTGTTAGTTTATGATTTCCGAGCAGAATTTAAACTACTCGCGAAATATATCAAGAGTGTGAGGAGCATCTGGACTGCCTGCTATGATAAGAGGTCGGAGAGAAGGTTGAAGAGCCATCGCTTGGTGTGGTCACGATAGTAAAGGCGAATGCCTGGAGAAGTTGTTATTAATAGACACTCGCGTCATTCGCACGTGCACTGGCGTGCACTGGTCTGGAAGTAAGTTGAACGAAGACTAAATTCAAATGGCTTGCTCGACGCGATGACAAGCATGACTCCAATAAGCACAGAATGAACTCTACAGCAGATGAAAGGGTGTGACTGTCAACTAAGACCCGTAGGAGAATCGAAGAGGAAAGCTCCATTTTGGCACACTGGCGCGGAATCCACGCAATGCCGCTGGAGGATTCCCCAAATGTGACATGCTGCTGCGATCAGCATCAACAGATTGTATGCTAATTGAAAGCTATATATGATATACATATCACTTACTAGACGAGTAATCCAACCTTCGGCTGTGATAGCATGTAATTTGATGTAAAGGAGGTCCCATTTTGTTCACCAGAAGTTTCGAGTAGACAACAAGCCAACAACAAGCTGTATACTTTACTGGAAGATATATCAGTTTACAGGCACGCGGTGAGATCTATTCACTAACATTGATTTGTTCCCGGGGTAGACCTGGACGGTCATGAAGTTATCTAAAAGGTAAGTTCTCGTTGTGTGATAGCGGAAACCTGTACCAAAGGCCAGTATCAGATGCATTTTATTGCATCACGGGAAGGTCAAATGTAGTGAAGCTGCACATGTACAGAATTAGTTGTGCTGATGGCCAGACAAGACACTGCCGGACGACAGTCATGAAGCGAAGCGGCATTAGCATCAAGTTGACACGTACATCGTTGAGCGCACAAGCGGATATATAAACGATGCACGCGTGCAACGAAGACAAATGAAGACGCGTGTGGACACTTGAAGCCATCTGCTAAGGATATCTTCAATCATGTCGTTGATCTATAAGGGATCAGGTCACAGATTACAATAACTGCACAACTCATAGATGCTTACCGGAATAGACCTATCACCATATGCATGCGAGTGAAATATCAAAAGGCAGAACTCAGCATGAGTCTCATCGACTTCATCATCAGCCTGGACTTCATCAGCAAGTGCATTATTCAATAAACAGCATTGATCCCTTCAGGAGAAGTGCTAGGAAACATTCGCGTCCCGTTCGAAGAAGTTCCCAGTGATTTATCTGAGATCGCAAGCCATGAGGTGTTCAAATGAACTTGATAGTATCCGAGCCAAGCTCGAGAGAGAAGTGTGCCTCGACCTTCTCGTCTAGCCATCTTGGTTACTTCTCGAGAACTGTCAACTTGAAGCAGTTAACGTTGAATGGAGGACCAGGATGCGTGAAATCAAATACGCCGCATGCATCCAGGAATTCCTGGTTCATAACTTCCAGTTGACCTTCAACGGCTTTCTCGTTAGTCGAGCCAAGATCGACGCTCAAATGTATACAAGCTATAGTAAGGCATGTGTACTTGGCTGGCACGAAAACTTGGCAAGATCATGATCATAT
>QOVE01016757.1:0-12056 GCA_003521275.1 Tricholoma sp. MG99
TTGACATATTGATGGCCTAAGAAGGGGAGCGTTGAGTACGGAAAACTTGGAACTCAAATGAGAGAGTTTACCTGATCTCTTGAAAGAGTGGTCAAATCCTCAAGTTGGCGTCTAACTTGAGTCAGCTGAGTGTTAAGATCGTCCACCACCTCTCGATGGGTCGATTCCTTCTGCGCCATTGATCTATAACACCTGATGAGTGGATAAACCGATGTAGGCGGTAGTGATGACGTACAGCATGAGCTCATTTAATCTCTCCAGAGATGCATCTGCTTCAGAGGTCCCTGTGACTTCGGAGTCGAAGTCATCCTGAATCGCGGCTCGATTTTGATGTTCTATGCCATTACGGATGTGGTCGAATTGATTCAAAGTCTTTGGAGAAAGGGCGGTATGAACTAAATTCCCGTTGGCTATGGGGGATCCGTTCTCGAGGGCGTTCAAACCTGGAGGCACCACCGAAAGCCCTTCGTCTCGCTCTTTCAATGATTCTTCCAGAATGGTGATCTCCGTCTCCCTTTCTTTAAGAACCTCTTGTAACCGCATGATCTCCTTTTCAAGACTGCTGACAGAGCGCTCGCTATAGTTGCCAGGAGGAGGCAGAGAGATGGAAATAGCGGGACTCAAGTGCGAGTGCGAATTTGTTGGAGAATGCGAATTACTTGTACCCTGGCTTGAGAAGGAGGTTTTGCGCGAATGCGCCGATGAGAGCTCCTGCGATAGCGACAGCGATTGTGAAAGCGACCTTTATAAAAGTACACAACGTCAGTCAGAAGTAAGCTAGGAAGTGCATAAACTTGCCTCGTATGGAGTGATTCCGCCGAGGCCGCTTGCCTGAAAAAAAGGCGCCGCCCCGCAGGATTGTGTTGAGGCTCGCTGGCTTCCTTGATTTTCCCACTTGTCATCCTTCTCCTCAATGGTGGAGTGTCAAGAGGTTTCTCAAATGGAGACTCAGGGATAGGACTACTGAGCTTCGCTTCTTGAATTTGAGCGGCTAAGTCGGAGATCTCGCGAAGTGCATCGCGATATTTAGCAGTGACGGATGAGAGATCAGCTAGCGTGGCGGTATGTGTCTGCTGAAGGGCAAGCAGCTGGCCCTGCAGGACTGGATCTTGCGTATTTTCTCCCGTTATATCCACCCCTTGGGTGATCTCAGATGCTAAGGATCCAGCATTCGGTCCAACTACGGACAACGGAGATGGTGATCCATTGGTACTTGAGGGAGTATTTGTAGTGTCGATTTCCAGGCTCCTGCGAGCTGATGCGACCTCGCCAACAACATTTCCTAGCCGAATTCTAGCATCGCCGGCATCGATCTTCTTCTTTTCCCACTCTAGCATCTTCAACTCCAACTCTTTGACTCTCTTTTCCCTCTCTTCCAAGTCAGTGCGCCAACCTTCGCCATCCTGTCGAAGTGCTTCCAGACGAGATTTCAACATCTCAGCCTCATCTTGCCGCCTTTCACATTCTTTCTCCAAGGTTTCCACAGTCCGCTGTAGTCCCATAACAGATTCGTCGGAACGTGCTAAACGCACCTCAAGATCCGCAATATATTTTCCTGAATGTGATTCCGCATCTTTGAAGCGAGAAACTTCACGTTTTAGATCCGTCATGGATTCACTTGAGGTGATAGATGTCTCGTCATAAGCCCTTATCTTCTCCTCCAAATCCCGAACATATGCCTAAATACAGTGAATAGAATTTCTCTGCGTAGATCAAAAGAAACTCACTTCAGTTGAAGCCTCTCTCTCCATCAGTTTTGCCACACGCGATCGAAGTTCTTCCACATATAGCTCAGTTGCAGCATGTCTTTCTGTGACCGCTGATATCTCGTCTTCCTTCTCTTCAACCATCTCGTTTGTATGCCTCAGTGCAGCCCGATTTAATTTGAGCTCCGCTTCCATTGCTAAGATTGTCTTCTCGTACTCCTCGATGACTGGTCCAACGATTTCCTCGTATCTGGCAGTCCCACCTATGGCTCCAGAACTGCTTCCTCTGTGCTTTTCTCCGAGCTCCTGTCTCAAGCGAGTGAGCTCCTCCGTCCGCTCGACGAATTTCTCTCGTAGATCTTCGTAATTATTTTGCAGCTCCGTCATCTGCGCAAGCACCTTCTTTCCAGCGCCTTCCAACACTTCGGAAGGAGCATCGAGTCCGGGAATGACCCCTCCATCTTTGATACCTTTGAGTTCCTTTCTCAGACGCGTAACAGTACCCTGTAGCCACTCCACGTCGTCCCAACCATCTTCCCTTTCATTAAGCACTGCACGGTTCTTGATATTTCTGGCCCGATTAGCATATTTAAGAGTATTCAGCGTCTCATTGGCATTGTACTCCGCAGGGCTGACACATGCAATCATGAGTGTGTGTGCGTTTCCGCCCAAGGAATCCTGTAATAGCCGCGTAAGTTTCGAGTCGCGGTAGGGAACATGAGTTGCTGTGTGCGATTTGGCGCGAGAGGGGTCGCCCAGGGCGGAGATAACGTTGCCAAGAGCGAGGAGACCGCTGTTGATAGAAATCCCTTCTTTGATACGCTCACCCGCAGCAGCTGTGCGCTTCAGCTGAATCATATGGCATTCAGTCAGAAAATTAAGATGCAGAAGATGTAGTAGATGCCCTACCCGTTCAGACCCAGCTAGATCCACAAAATGAAATTTGGAAACGATAGTGACCCACTCGCCGATATCATCCTCGGCGCCAGTTGCAACTGAACGTTCGCCCGCATGACCTAGAGCACTTGCAGGTCGAAGCCCGCCGCCACCTCGCCCCCTGGCAGCCACGAAGCTGGGGGTTGAGGGACGCCCGAATGTGGGTGACGCGACGCGAGCACTGGATGGAGAACCAGTATACATTGACCCGGGTCGCGCCAGCCGCGAAGGTGAACGTCCACCTGGCGGCAGCGGGGAAGAGGATCGTGGCGGTGGTCCGGATCCAGTATATTTCTTTTGTGTCAGAGTGAGGGAGAAGATGGCGTGTGAGCGTGAGGATTGTGCATTCATATCCGTTTCATTTGTCCGTCGGATTGCAGTTCCTTTTTGAAGCAGGCTTGAAGAAGTTTGTACAGTCAGCGATTGAAGCGTTTGTGAAATGAGATAATCTCTAGGCAACTCACGACATGACCTCTGCAGCGTTCCTGACATTCATCTCGCGAAGTCCACCCCAAATGATGTGGCCATCTTTGTCTTCTCTTATCTGCACCTCGCGTCTGCCCCCTGTGTTATCGTCGAAACTTAAGAGGTCGATGAGATCCTCGTTATAAAGTTCAATAAAGGAACCCTTGACACTGTAATTCCAAGCTCCACCGCGTTCCTCCTTGAGTTGTCGGGCAGTAGAGAATATTGTCGAGACAGCTCTTGGGATAATTCCCATGCCGTTGTTAGGATCAGAAGGGTCAGCGTCAAGGTCAACTCCAGTCATGGTAAAGGTCTTTCCGCTGCTGGTTTGTCCATAAGCTAGGATAGTGCAGTTGAATCCCTCAACAAAGCGAGAGACAAGGGGTTTTGCGGTTGAAGTGAAAAGTTCATACTGTGTTGTTGGAGGAGAGTGAACCTGGTCGAAGGAGAAGAACTGACGTTTTGCGGCAGAGCCAGAAGATGCAGGAGGCGCGGCAGCCAGAGGGCTTGTCCCAGGAACAGTAGCTGACGTGGATTCTATGGAGATTGTAGTGGAGGACGTCGCCTGAATGACCGAGCGTTGAAAACGAGCGGGGATGGAAGTCGAATCCTGGGTTGTGGGTGGTCGGATCCGCAGAGCTGCATCTCAAATTATCAGCGTGATCATTTAATGACAAGAAGAGACCTACCAACTTGGACCGAGGTCGTTGTTGCGGACGACGAGCTCGAGGGGGCCATGACTGTGGATGTCAATGCCTACAGAGGCTACAGAATAAGATCTTTCCCGCACAAATCCTTTCTCGGCATTTTCCGATCTTTTAGATGGGGTCCCTGACGACCAACGTAATGTTAACGGCTGCAGTTTCTCATAATAAGTTGCTATAAGCAAGCAATGATTGCTAGTCAAGTACCATACACTTGATTTCAGCACATATATAAATCAACTGATGATTTCCGGGTCCTAGACTTATACAGAAACGAGCGGTAAGACTCCTATCATTGAACTTGCAGCTTATGACAATTCATCGCTGATGGAAATTCGACATATGATCTTTACAAGTCTCCACCGAACGACACCGACCCCCGTTAAAAATGTTGGGATCATCATAGGATCATCAAGATACACACGGATCATTGACCCTAGACCACCGCCATATCATAGAAATGAATGAACGGCGATGCAACGACATCCACGGTGTATCGCTGAGCCATCTATTCGAACCACGCAACTATTCGTTGAGACGAGCCGTCTCAGATTATCGGGGATGTTATAATAAAGGGCGGCGTACACTGCTATTATCCGATGATCTGGGTATTACTGAGAATGAAGATAAAATTGCTACAACAAGGTCTCCCCTTGTTTGTAATGCATCAGCCAGGTTCTAATACAATGCTTGAGGAAAAGAACAAACCTAATGCTGATCTTACTAAAGAGCAACCAACTGCGACAGTCTGTTGGACGCTTTCGTAATCCGCAAGGGATGGATTGACCTCCTAAAAGAACATGTCAGAAGTCAGAAATGCTGACACCCAGAATGAAAATGAAAATCAGTACCATTAAATCCAATGCTACAAGTAGACCTGTTTCACTGATTGCTTCACAAATATAGTGACCTTCCCGGAAACTAAGCCCTCCCCTGACCTGTGGGAAGCCGTCAAGCTTTCAGACGAAAAGAAAAGACAGCTGTCTCACAGGAGTACCAGTGGATGGCGCCACGGAAGGATCCAAAGCGTCCACATCAAAACTGAGATGGATGGGCAGATTTCTGCTGGGATTGACATGATCAAGTGCCATTTCAACCACCTTCCCTATGCCATATTTGTCGACTTCATGCATGCTAAACGCTTTGATGTTGTTCTCGCGTAATATCCTCTTCTCACCAGCATCCACATCGCGTAGGCCAATGTAAACAAGCCGATGGGCCTTCAGCAGTGGCTGCGCCCAGGAAAATTCAGGAATCTTGCTTCCGATGCCGAGTAAGAATGAGACAGGCATGCCATGAATATTCCCTGCCGCGTACATTTGCGTCCTGGAGAGTCTTTCAAACTATCGTGCAACTCACCTGAATCAGTTGATTCTGCCGTATTGATATCAGCATGAGCATCAACCCAGACGACACATGCCTCCGGATAAGCACTATGAATTATCACAATCAGGTCGGGTTGGATGGTACACCGGTGATGGTCGATGTCTGCTATACCTTAACGTTCCAGATATAGTCCCAAGTGCCTACATATAGCATCTTGAGTCCGTCAAATGCAGGAAGACATATGAGGTATGCATACCAAAGAATGATCTCCTCCAAGAGTGACAGGCAACTCCCCCTCCGCAACGTGATCTCCGACGACCTTTGCAACCGATTCGGTGACGCGGGATACCAACCGTGGGTTCTTTAGAATGCCGATTGGCGGGTCGTCCGCCGCTTTAATCTCTTCGAACTGATGGTGACCGTCGAACTTGACTTTCCAGCCGAGACCTTCAAGTTGCTTGATGAGGCCAGCTTCTACCATACGGATAGGTCCTTCGTCAACGCCAGGCCTTGGCTAGATTCCATGAGATCCAATAAAGATGATGACGGAGTATACCCTTACTTGGCCGCCACTGTTGTAGCGACGCAGCACTGCGTCAGCAATTTATTTAAAGAGACAGGAGCAAAACATACCTGAATGGACATCCCACAATCTGATAAGCACTACATGTCAGCGATAGTAAGAGAATAACTGAGCTAACTGACCGCGACTGTTCTGGGCTTGGAAACGGTAGCCATATCTGAGTAGCAACTTGAAGGAGAAGACTACAAGTTATATAGTAAAGTAGCTGTAAGATCCGGTAGGATACTAGATATGCTGTTGAACCCGAAACGTGACGCTCATTGGCCCGCGCCGGCTGGGAGCTGAAAATACGTCGGTCGGTGGTTCGGCGGACATTTCGAATTCGACGGCGCATCAAATTGAACTACTTACTCGATCGCAAGGGTATCATAACGACATTGAGTTGGCCCCTGGCGACAGTTGGTCCCTGGTATGGCTCAGCTTATTACAAACTCCAGATAGCTCCTCGGTTGAAACGTGAGACGAGTTTAAAAACGGCGTGAGATATCAGAGCTATCTTTAGTAGCCTAAAAGGATCTCTACATGTGCGCAGCTATGCGGTATAGTTAGAAAGTGACATGCAGACCCATGCAGACCAACGCGTGTTTGATGGTGGCTTCAGGTCGTGGCTAAAGAGGATCTAGCAGGAGACCTGGCCTATATATATTTGCAACGATCTGAAAAGGCCCGGGCTACGACAGGCTACGACAAGCTAGTGCGACGACGTCGCATCGATACGTGTATCCGATATCGATATCGATTTTGTCTATCAACGGCTCAGAGGCGAGCGACTCATAGCACTGCCCGCTCTACACGTGGTAGGTCGTATATAGCTAATGATCTAAACTTCGGTTTTTATTTTGTTTCCGTCCACCTCTCTTGGGAATGCACTTCCATCTGCCCCGCGTACAATCCTTCTCTGGCCTCGTCGACCAGGTTCGAGACGCAATGAAGCACTACAAGCATGAAAAGGAATCAGAAGCACATCAGGTCCTTTTATTGTTTTCTTCTCATCGATGTGCTAATCTGATGGGCAAATGAAAGATCTTCCGCCAAGCCGCTGGCCACCAACCGAAAGGCGTTATTGATCCCCAGACCATCAACCCAGTATGTTCCCTGACATCATTCCCACTAGTAACTTGCGCTGATTCTGACGTCTCAAGGATGAAGAGACTGTACCAGGCATCGAGCACCCTGGGAGCACGGGTGTCATATACTGCTCAGATCGTGCCATGGCCAACGGTTTCAATTATGCTAATTCGCATGAATGGGCAAACCTCGGCCAAGGCGCTCCCGAAGTCGGGCCGATCCCTAACGCGCCAGATCGTCCGCAAGCGATCCCGATGCCCACAGATTCTCTAGAGTACGCCCCCACGACCGGTGTCAAAGGTAATGTAGCTCGTAATTTGCATTTTGAAGATCGAGCCTCTCACGTGCAACATTATTACAGCCCTCCGAGAGGCCGTAGCGCGTTTGTATAATGACACATACCGCAAGGGTAAAGCTAGCCAGTACACTTACGAGAATGTCTGCATCGTTCCTGGTGGACGTGCGGGTCTCTCACGAGTTGCAGCTGTCATTGGCGATGTCTACACGGTAAGTTTCTCGCACCATATCTACACAATCAGTCTGCTGAGCCCTCTACAGTCATACCAGATCCCCGATTATACTGCTTACGATCAAGTCCTCAGTGCCTTTAAACGACTAGTCCCTGTCCCAACTGCGTACGTTTCCATATTTTTGTACTAAACAAATCGACTCATAGGTGTGTTACCTCCAGACTCGATGCAAAGGTGAGATCGACTGCCATTTGTAAAACCCTCTGTAGATTGAACGTCGCGCCAGAATAAATATCGCCTTGATATCGAACAAACGAAGGTAGGCGCACTCTTCATCGTTTTGGAATCCCATGTCAAAGTCATTCTATTCACAGAAAGATATACGTACCCAAGGTTTAGCTGTGATTCTAGCCTCAAACCCGCGGAATCCTACTGGCCAGGTAATTTTACTTGTAGGTGCTAATTTTTTTGATCTAATACATGGATATTGCAGGTCATCAGGTGCAGGATGCCTCGCTGTATATATAGTCAAGAAACTTACGAGTTTGTTTTAGGGGAAATGACTTGAAAGAACTCGTTTCGCTGAGCAGAGAGGGGACTACCGTTATCTTGGATGAGGTAAGTTGAGTCACACTGAATTTTCCGAAATTTACGCATTTGCCAGTTTTATTCGTGGTACATATACCCGGACAATGACAGTGACTACGGAAAATCTGTGTCTTCTGCCAAGTACATCGATGATGTTAACGAAGTGTGTATCTCTGCATCCAAGTAGTATTCTGTTCTTATTCACGTTGTCGCAGGATTCCTGTGTGATCATAGATGGTCTTACAAAGGTGGTTGCGACCTTCTAGCTCATCACCTCTTTCTGATTCTGTGCCTCAGAATTGGCGTCTGCCTGGCTGGCGAGTCTGCTGGGTGATCGGACCGAAGAACCTTGTTACGGCTCTTTCACAATCAGGTCTGCTTCCAAGTTCTACAAGTGGTATACGCGCACATCGGATTGATATCGTCCTACTATAGGCTCGTTCCTCGACGGTGGAGCTAATCATCCGTGAGTTATATCGGGTTTAGTTCAGCCGATCTTCATGCCAATTGTCAAAACTATAGTATGCAGCTCGCAGCCCTCTCGTTGTTGGAACCTTCTCGAGTTGCTATGGAGAAAGCAAGCACTTCTCAAGCATTCCTTACATCGTTCTTTGATATTCATTACTATACTTCGCTCAGGTTGCTCTCCAGAAGCACTTCAAAGCAAAGCGCGACTACGTCCTTGACCGACTCCACAAGCTTAATCTTGACGTCGATATTCCTCCCACCAGTACCTTCTACATCTGGCTTAACTTGGAGAGACTTCCAGCACCGTTGAATAATGGACTGGTGAGTATTCATCTTACGCTGGATACCGTATACTAAATTTCAATGCAGACATTCTTCGAAGAACTCCTTAAAGAAAAGACCATAGTCATTCCTGGAATATTCTTTGACATCAACCCGGCTCACCGCCGCAACTTGTTCAATTCTCCTTGTCACCATTTCGTCCGTCTCTCCTTTGGACCCCCTCTCGATGACCTGGAACGAGGTTAGCTTATGCTCTCCTATGACGATTATATATCTTGATGTGTTGCATAGGTTTGGACGCCATTGGCAGGGTAGTCAGGAAAGCTAGGACCGGAGGCCTCATGGGACACAGGTATAACTAGAATCGAGACGTGGTGTAGTGATGAGATGCTAATCGTCGGTACAACCAGCTACAAGAAGAGTCTTGATGGACATCCCGATATTCAAGTAACATCTTCACTTCAGGTTCCAGTCCCGGTGGTAGGTCTCACACCAAGTCAGAAACCCCTTTTATTGACGGAAGGACCAAATATCTTAAGGCTACTAGTCCTGAAGCGGAAGCAGAAGTGGAAGCTGAAAGCTGAAGCAAGATCTGAAGAACCCTGAAAGAGAATTTCTCGAATTCTAACGCGTTATGTGCTTCAACCTTATATATTTAAACACCAAATAGTTATTGGTTTAGTTCACGAGAGTTGGTAATATTGTTCTCTGGATTGCATGTGAAATTACAGATAGAAGAAATACACGCTATTGTATTAAGTGGTTGTGTCGAAAGGTGCAAAAGCGGCCTTGAAGCCTTGAGCATCAGCTTTGTCTTCTTCCTCGGACAACATACATGCTTTCCAATCGAGTCGTTCTGGCATCCCCATCAAGTTTACAAGCACTTGCCTGAGGATAGCAAAGTTAACTATCGTCACCACAACAGCAACTATATCGAGGAGGCTTACCTGCCAAACTGAATACTAAACGGCACATGATCCTTCATCAAGTGCACCATTTTTCGGCCGTCAGGCAGGTCCACCCTAAAGTAGCTGCACCTCCCTCCTCCGCATGACTCCAGAGCCGCATCAGGATCCTCCTCAAAATCGATCCCTAGCAAATGCCCTTCTCGGATGAATGCCTCTTCAACTCTATCTTGGAGCTTCAGCGGCACTGGCACTGCCTGTGCATGTGCATGCCCGCCCTTGGCACTGAGTCGCCCAACTTCAAAAAACACAGCACTTGCGCCATATCTGGCATACATCGCCCGCAGTGCTGTTTTATACCTGTTGAAAGAGTGTGATATCAGCGCACGAAATGCCCAAAACTTTTCAAAGCATATACTGTGCTGTTTCATCCAAGATCGGAGGCGCAAGATCCGGCGGAATCGTATTGAACGTGGGATAATGAGTTATCGGAACGATTAAGACATGTCCGCCACCTGGGATGGCTCCATGACTTTCCGGTGACTGTGTAGGGATTATTTGCCCTTTCGGTAAAGTTACATAGCATTCGGAACCAATGGCAACAATGAGATGTTTACTTCGAATGAAAATATGAGCATAGACAAAATGACATGAAGGGAGATTGCATACGCGAGATTTGGGTTTGATAGGCAGAACCAACATTCATCGGCTAAAAGTCAACATATCAAATGAGCCATTGCTAAGAAGGAAAAGATGCGCCGACATACGTCCTATTTCCTTGGAGGGCCCTCGTCTTCCACCTCGGTGATCCCCTTGCGGAGGCCGCGGATTTGCCACCAAACAGTCTTCAAGTAGATGTCTTTCACTGCCACATGCACGACACACGTATCCCTCTTTTGGTTTCCGACCGCCGGTATCTCCGACCGCATGTCTGGTGGGGCAATCTCGGACGAAATGGCCAGGCTAGACAGCAATCAGCGTCGGAAGGGTAAAACGTGGTTGTGCGCTGACCGTCTGACAGAGCTTACAAACGTAGCCTTCCGGGGGCTGCTCCCTGTCAGGGCAATCAGTTATAAAGTGCTGTGAAATAGTGAGTAGGTCATCAGCACCCAGCTAGAGGTTCATACCTCTGAGGATTCACATCTGCGACATTTGTAACCCGGCGGCGGTTTTCCAGGCTCAGCTTCAGCATATCAAAACAAAACAAAATCAAATAGACTGATATCATATATTATCTTGGCGACTTACCAAGGCGACTGCGCTTTACTGGTTGCCGGACATCGCCAAAGATGTAATTTTCACCCCCCTCGTTTTCCAGCCGACGCTTCGTAAAAGACGGGGCAGATAGGAACGGATTT
Organism: Tricholoma sp. MG99; assembly: GCA_003521275.1. Taxonomy (NCBI): domain Eukaryota; kingdom Fungi; phylum Basidiomycota; class Agaricomycetes; order Agaricales; family Tricholomataceae; genus Tricholoma; species Tricholoma sp. MG99. Next base: position 10,860 of record QOVE01016757.1, read on the forward strand.
TTGGTTGTATTTGATGAACGAGGTACTGAGGTACCTGCAGCTGTGTTCGATGCGATAGAGAAGGCATAGAACCACTGGAAGGTGCCCTGAGCCAATAGATTAAAACATTCGGATGATACCCACTCACTCTTTGTTTCTTTCCAGTGACTGGTTCACCGCCAAAAGCGCCCAGACTTATAAATCGTGAAACGCGACCTTGCTCGTCATCCCAGACAAACGGTTCCCTCTCCCAGAATTTCGGAGGTTTTCCGCCGCAAGCTGCAAAGTGATAGCGGGGTTTAAGGCGTCGAACTACGTCATCTAACGGTGGGACACAGATGGATGCAAGTTCCGGGGCGGGTAGAGGAGCAGAGGAGAGTTGTGTAATCAAGGAAGGCCAGACGTTCGTGATCAAAACGTCTACGAGTTGTGAGGAGGATGCAGTGGACTGTATAGCAGCTAGGGATTTGTAGCTTTTGTTTGTCGTGGACTTGGTGAGCGTATTTGAAAGAAGGCGTTCTACAGTGTGATGACTGAAGAAGGGTGATATAAATCCCTGCTAGAGAAATCAGAGACCATTGAGCAGCATCGATAGTTGGACCGACCGGAGGTGCTTCGGCAGAAGAGTATATATCTGAATCATAAGTTCCACCAAGACATGCAATGCGAAGCCCGTGTGCAGTAGTGATGATCCCCGACTTGCCTAACCAACATCAAAAGGCTGGCCAAACATACAGAGCTGTAATGCTCACTCAGAAGGAAAATGTTCTTGCACAATTCACCCCCCGTCTTTGCAAATTTTTCCACGACACTTTCAGGGAGTGGATGTTCGCCTTGCATGATGTAGCATTCGATCGGGGCTTCGCGAGTTATTAGTTGAACGCGTGCATGCAAGAAAAGTAATGGACCCACCTTCCAAGTCTCCAGCCAATAGCTTCATTGTATCATCAGGATTATCGTCACCCGTACTTCTAACAGGACCAAAGAAGTCACCGATACAGAGTACAAAGTCGAATTTGCCATGTTTCGTGTCAATAGCTTTGATTTTGGCGAACAGATCACTAATGTTGCCAACGGCGGAGCCAACTGTAAGACTAACAGAGAATTAGACAGATGTAGAATGTTATGGAATATCATACACTTTGACCGGTGTCGCCATTCTTGCCTATGCTCGTTCAACTTGTCAGGAATAAATCATAAATAGTCGTGTTTGGCAAG
>QOVE01016772.1:0-10200 GCA_003521275.1 Tricholoma sp. MG99
TCTTACTTTTTCTTTTTCTTTGTCCACCATTTTTGCTCTCTTGTATCTGATCTTCCTCTCGTCCTTGCTCTCGCTATTCCTTCCCCAATTTCAACATGTTGGCCCTCCCCTACGTCTCCTCTTCCCCGGTGACCAAGATCATACTCCCTGACCTCGTTTCTCATTGCAAGTTCGAGAAACGCGTCAGCCGCCACCGAAAGCAGATCACGTCGGAAACAAAGCATTGGTTATTCAAAGACAACAACTTTCCAGCCAAAGTTAGGAATGGATTTCACGGTCTCAAAGCCGGACTGCTCACTGCGATGTGTTACCCGGGCGCTGGCTGTCCTCAATTACGGGTGGTCAACGACTTTGTCACATACTTGTTCCACCTCGACAACATTTCCGATGAAATGGACGTCCACGGAACACATGCAACTTCCGATGTTGTTCTCAATGCTCTACACTTCCCAAATACAGACCGTTCCCCGACTCAGCTAGGGAAGATGACCAGAGAGTGCGTCAATGTGATTATCTTATTCTACATACCTAATAAGTCTCTCTAGTTTTTACAAGAGGCTCATTCTTACGGCATCAGAGGGCACCCAGCGAAGATTTATCGAGACGTTCGGCTTCTTCTTCCAGGCTGTGTCCCAGCAGGCGTCGGACCGTGCCGCGGGTATTATCCCTGATCTCGAATCATACATCGCTCTCCGTCGTGATACCTCCGGGTGTAAACCATGCTGGGCCCTTATCGAGTGTAATTTATTTTCTCTCTTTATCTTTGTCGGCCGGCTGCTGACAATGCCGGTCGTAGATGCCAACAATCTGGATATACCTGATGAAGTCATGGAACATCCTATCATTCAAAGCCTCAACGAAGCCACGAATGATCTAGTGACATGGTCAAACGTATGGTTCTTTTGGTTGTCGTGTGGTATCATTGTACTTACTCATCATTAATCATAATCAGGACCTCTTCTCGTTCAACATCGAACAAGCTCGGGGCGACACCCACAATATGATTTCCGTTGTGATGAATGAAGAAGGCCTCGATCTTCAATCTGCCGTTGAGTTCGTCGGAACGATGTGCAAGCAGTCCATCGACCGTTTCAATGACGATAGAGCAAACCTTCCTAGTTGGGGTCCCAAGATCGATAAGGACGTCGCTACATATGTCGACGGACTCGCAAACTGGATAGTCGGTTCGTTGCATTGGTCGTTTGAAACCGAGCGGTACTTTGGAAAGACCGCTCGTGAAGTGAAGGCCACGAGGATTATCAACCTCCTTCCTCGCCGACGTTAACATCGCAAGCATTGGGTTGGTCTTTTATTGGAACTGTTGCTGTTCTTTCCGACGTCATCCCTCAAATTTATGATAGAAGAGCCAGAGTTCTCCACATGTTATTCACGGTCAAGCGGCGCTTGGACGCTGGTTGACCCAAATGCCATCCCCGCTGTACATTTAGATAGGCGGTACGAATACCGTCTACTCCACACTCCTTTTTTTATTCGCTATAGACATATATGCTTATGGACAACAATCTAGTTTTCGCCGCCGTCGTCGTACATATGTTTGCCTATATGGACACTGGATTTAGTTCCTAGATTATTATTTTTCGTTTATCCTGAAGTTAAGTTCACCAATTATATCGAGTTTTGTGCTTCGTATGGAAGGAACACCTAGTGCAGTTTATGCAAAGTAGCATTTGTCGCATTTCCAATTGGCTCTCACCAAGACTGACATCATGCCAAGGGTATGAAAATTTGTTGATTGACAGTTTTATTACAAACCACTCCTAAGCATACTTGGACACTCTCCCGGGTGTTTCCCACAGCTGTTCCCTGATGATCCATGGACCGTCATACCACATCCGTTTTTCAAACACCAGGTACTCCGTCACGCGCTTCTTCTCTGCAGGGCAATGTCCAAACTCGGATGTTGACGCTGACTGGGCTACATCACCCGCTGGACGATGTACAGCTCTTCCCCACATGTCGTACATTTCCAGACTCTGCATGGAAGGTTTTAGTCAAAATCTTCATTAGACACGATGAGAACGAACCTGCTCTGAATCAAACCGGACAAGAGCATGGACTATCATTCTGTTTCCAAACCTGGGCTCTTCATGACCAAGATGGCCCACCATAGCACGGATGGAGATGACTCGGGTAGGTGAGAGCTCTCTATGAAACCGCCAGATAGACTTGTACCCGGTTTGGCTCTTCCTCAGAAGACGAAATAAGCGATTTTGATACGCGTGCACCGAGAGCTTTCTGATTATTTTACCATTCTGACTGATAGAGCAACTGAGTATAACGCCCAGGAGGATATATCGGAGTTCACTCACTTGGCAAGCGCTGTATTCACCTCCTGATATGTCGAAAGTGCATCCTGGCGAAGTGAGGCCATCCATCCATCAGGCTTAGTGGAAGTGGATGTGAAGATCCGCCAGGGCCATTGAGTGATGAGCTTTTGGATGAGCGAGGCCCCGGATAGGTCTACGCCGGGTATCGCATTTGATTGAGCAAGGACCAGCAAACTGGAATGTGTAAATTTGTGTATAGCTAACTAGAAGTTAGGAGCCCACCATGTTGCATTTTTTCCAGTATTTTGCAGGTTCAACATGAACTGGTCGTATATCGCTTGAAGGCCTGGGTAACTTCTAAGACGGGTCGGCGACAATGAATGTGGAAGTGTTACATCTTTTTTGTGAATGAACATTAGCATTATCCGAGAGAGAAGTGAACGAAGTTGAACGAATGTTATTTGTTGATACGTGCATTGAGCAGCTTACACGCCTCCTGCAACATTTTGGTATATGCATCTCTCCGCGTGAAAACACAGGGAAAAGGTAGGATTGAAGACTAGAAATGACCTACCTAGCGTACCTACAGTCCCTCCCCATGGATCAACATTCAAGAGTCTCGACGCAGCCACGATATGTTGCTCTTGCGCCAAGGTGGGTTGTCCAGCTTCCGGTAGTTCATTGTCCTCCGCGACCTTATATGAGAGCTTACCATGTGCTTTGAAAATTTTGCTCTTCTTAGGAGGGGAAGCTGTAGTAGGTGGCTGCTGTTTCTGAGAAGACACCTGCGAAACGGGTTTCGACAACGCGCTGTCATTTTCCCGTTGCATCGCGCCTTTAGCGGTCGATGCAGTCGTACTAGTTGACTTGGCTGAGACTTTTGTTTTCGGAGCTGGTTTGGATGTAATGGGTTTAGACGTCCCTGCCGCAGTGCTGGGTGCCTTAGGCTTGTGCTTTGCAGCAGCATTTGCGTACCGCCGAGCACGAAAGTCAGGTTTGGCCCATATTTGAGAACGGGAAGGGCGACTTAGGGTCAAGCCGATGCTTGGCTGATTCCATAGAGCGCCAATGCATCGCTGGGACAGTCCAGACGCCATGACAGCATAATTTGGGTCTGAAGACTCTGAACTTTTTCGTGACAAGTTGTTTGCTTGTATTTATTTCTATAGCTGTCGGCCACTGTGCCACGCAATACATTGCCGAAAAATGCCGAAGAAATTTCTCGAGCATTTTGGAATCAAACCACGTCGTCGTTCTTGTTTTACTTCTTCTATCCTTCTCAATGCCTGTAAGTCTCAATTCGATGTTCACCGTCATGGGTATGTCTGACTTTTTATCTCATTACTAGCGTCAATCTCGCGGTCGTTCTTCTGCTGCCCCTCGTGCTGCCCCCGCTGCAGCTCCGGCTCAGACTCGAGGAGCCCACACAGCTACAGCACCTGCCGGATATAGCGCTCCTCACGCCCCTGCCCCTCCTGTTGCTTCTAGTGCTGCGACAGCTCAGCCCAAACAACCTGGGATGATTGCGCAGATGGCGGCTACGGCTGGGTCAGTTGCTATTGGGTCTACCATCGGGCACGGTCTCTCTAGCATGCTCTTCGGAGGGAGCTCGAATTCTTCCACTCCCGTTGAAGCGCAAGCACCACCTGTACAGCAACAACAGTCATACCAGGCTGGTGGCCTGTGCGAAGACAAAGCTAAAGGTTTGCGTTGGTGTCATATGTTGAATACCCCGTACTGAACGACGACATAGAGTTTTCGAAATGCCTAGAGAAGGCTGACCTTAACTCATGCGGCTGGTATCTGGATCAGCTGAAAGCTGTACGTCGAATCTCTATCCGATGGTTTTGAGTGGATACTAATATATCACTCACGTTATAGTGCCAGGCTGCTGCTGCCCCCTACTAAGCTTTGTCGACCCACCACTTGATGGAATACAATTGCAATGATAACCAAGACACTTGTATACTCAGTGCCAATGTACTCGCGTATATGTTGGCAATTGTAATACCTGTTCACAGTTGCTCCAGTACCGAACATAACAGTGCCTTGTGTTTCGATTTATTCTGCGACCTGTGACCACTTTCTATCGACATTTGACGCTATGCAAGAATTCAATCAGCTGCAGCTGAACTCTTCTACTAACGCATCTTTCCGGATGATTGTAGTAGAGCTCCACTGTGTCGATATTGCTGATGGATTAGATGACATCTAGTACGTATATCAAGTTGTGGCTTTCGCTGAAAAATCCGTGAATCCAGACAGGGAGGGACATACAACTCGAAGTCGGTTTCCTATGTGGCAGTCAGGCGACCTTGAGTGCTTGTATTACAATGTACATATGGATCGGCTATGAGTACAAGGTATGAACAATTGAGAGAAAAGAGTGAACCCAGTAGGGAGGTGGCAACCAAAGATGTCCGTATCACCTTATGACAAGTGAGATTATTTATGCAATGAAGAAAAGCCAGCCGCAGCTCCAACAAAGAGCGATAACCATGCACGTCAATCACCACCCTCCCGTTAACACATACCCCACACCCGCCGATACCGCAGCCAGCACCACCATCACATGAACGCTAGGCATCAACGCACCTACACCCTGTTCTCCGCCCACCGACCCACGACTCGTACTCCCCATCCTCATGCGTTCTTTCCCCGAGTGCCCATTAGACGTCGCAAGCAGCTGTGGATCCACAGAAACAGTATTATGTGCCTTCGTCAGCACCGACGTCTGGAATGTGAAGGGCGCACTAGAGTCTATCGTTGCTGTTGCAGGCGAGTCGGCGAGGAAAACGAGGGCAAAGCCTGGTGCTTTGACAGGGACACTGCAAGTGTTGGTGCTCGTGTCACAGGCGATAGTGATTATCTGAAGTTGCCCCTTCGGCCGGCCATCGACTTCGAATTTGTTTCCAAAGGTCTAAAATTGGAATTGATTGGTTAAGAGGCGGGTATATGCAGAAGAAGATTACCGTACCTGACCCGCCCATGTTATATTCGTCTTGACCGATACTGACGCAGCAGCAAGATACCTTGATACACCCAGGTGTCAATCACCAATCCCGTCGGCTTCAACTCTATATGCAAACTCACTTGACCTTGACTTGCGAAGGAACAGAGCCGCCTTGCACAGTAATACTTGCCGTAATGTCGCTCGCGCCGGTGGGATCGTCGTTGAAGTTGAACAGCGCGACCCGTGTGAGTGCACCATTTTCATATATAGCATACGACGGGTTGAAAATACCGTTGTTGGACGTGTCCATGATCTGAGAGGCGTTACTTGGTCCAAAGGCCTCGGCGACAATGAGAGCGGAGTAGTAGATTGCTCCGAGTGTCCATTGATGGTAAGTCGACTGGTTGGTTGGGGGAGCTAGAAGAATAGACATAAGCAACAGCTCCGCAGGCAGAGGCTTAGAGATCCTGTACCTGTGAAAGGCTATAAAACGAATGGAGGGATCATTATATTTTGCACATCATCAGTATATGCGGCTTACATTGTAATAAACATTCTGACCACCGAAATGCAGCAGTGCACCTGAAAAGTTAGTAGCTGCCATGGTAAATCCGTAGTCAAGCGCCCATAGCGCAGCACCAAAACTGTCAGAGATACCCGGCAGTCCACCACACGTCGCACTGTTGGTTTCGAACATGATGAACGGTTTCCCCATCTGTCGTGCGATATTGCTGGTGTTGAGGTACTGCTTCACGAGGTTTATCCCCGCGTTGTGATCGAGGAAACTGGCGAATCTTGATTGCGGATCCACTGCAGTACCTATGCCGAATCGGGCAAAGCAGTTGTCCGATGGGTAACTTTGAAGCATAATTATAGTGATATATGTGAAAACGACAAAAGGACGTACTGCTCCACAGTGATGGCGGAGAGGTATTGGCCGTATGCCTGGAGATACCCCGTGTCCCACATTGCTTCTATCGCCCAAGGTCCAGATGCAAGACTTGGCCCAAGAAGCATATTCTTGTTTGGTATATTAGGATTGTTCTGGATAGCTTGTACTAGTGTCCCGAATTCGCCAAAATAGTCCCAGACAGAGTATGTTTGTGGGCGGTGACCGTGACTATATGCACCATATACTATTAGGTGGGAATGTGAGAGAATCGATATGACGTACGATGCGTAATAATCGGGCTCATTCCCAGCCTGAAGACCAAGCAAATAGTCGCCAAGGATTTCTTGCCCAAGTTCCGAGGTTTGGAAGCGCCAATTAGTGTCGTTGAAAGGGATACCTGTGATAACAAGTACACAGATAGCTAGCCTTCGATTAATGTCGTCCACTTACCTAAATACCACCTGACATTCACGAGGGAGGATATATTTGCCATGAGGTAGAATAAGTCCTTAGTGAACAGCATGGCGGGAGTTCCTGTCTTAAAATGGGCGAGCAAGCGTTCAGATATCCAAGTCGAACAGTTCAGGAGCATTGAACAACTGACCGGATTCTGCAACACCCCCTGCTCCTTACCAAGCGCGTGCCTGTCCTCTAGTGACTCCACATAATATGCGAATTCCTGAGTGTTCCCTCCCAGCCGAATGTGCACGGCTCCAGCACGTTGTACGATGTTGGAGACCAAATTGAGGAAGGGGACTTGAATGTAGGACCTGATGCAAGGCGCTCAAATCCACAGCAACGTCAATATTCACATTCTTGCTACTGACGAGTTTTTACCCACTGACAAAATTATTAGTACTAAACAGACAATCCACCTGTGTTACACTCACGAAGTTGACTGATGACCGACATCTCGACGGAGAATCCATAGAACGTGCCACGCTGCAATATCGACAACCCTGGAACGCTCCCGTTGAGTGCTTGTAAATTTAACGTAAATTGAGTGGGCGATCTATCGCTGGGTAGTGGTGGGGGAGTCAATATAGTCTCGTCATAAGCAGCGAAAGTTGGGACTGGAGAGCCCGATGCCTGAGTCCCGGTAGCGACGACGACTCTTGTTTGTCCAAATGGTACTTGACCGTAAATTGTGACAGCGTTTACAGAGCTAAGGAGACAGAGGCTGCACAGAACCGACCAGAAGTTGGACATGGGAAACAGAAGGGAACGACAGAAGCTAAGGGACGGAGGACGACGAGGAAGGAAGAGAAGATGTATTAATGAGAGCGCGGCAGGAGTGCTTCACAAAGAATCAAGTACAGAACTCCAGTCAATAGTAGTACATCCGTGACTACTGTTAGTCACTCGAACTTGAATTTGTGCAGCAAACGATACGCATCCTCTCATTCTATTGTATTACCTGCTGCTTCTAGGTGAATTGAAAATTGATTCGTGAAAACGCGAGGCTACTTACCAATATAATTATGCATTGACTGTTGAAGTTGTTGAGGCGTCGAAATCAAGGCGTCAAAAAAAATCCAAGCATGTCGGGTCGTTTTTCTTCTTCTTGGCGGCCTGTAGCTATATATTAAGAGCTGACACCATGCAAACTTGAAGCTTGAAGCTTGAAGGAGATCGTTGGTGTTTGCTCGCATGAGATTAAATCACCATGTTCTGCCAGTGTGAAAACTAAATATAAACCTCTGTTTGTCTAAATTATATAATATTCCGCAAATATTCCGGTATGTACAAGTCCCGTAACAATTTCTGTGAAAGGAGATAGTACGCAGACGCCCATACTTTGTCTAACATTCACCGATAACACACAGAGGGGTCATCAGCAGACCTATAATGCCTCAGGCTTCATCGAGACCTCTAGCCGATCTTCATCACTGCGCATGCTCAGATACTCAAAGATATCTATCGCGTTCCTGGTTTTGCAACTTCAAGCCAGAACGCTTTGTGGTGACCTAGGAAGAATCAAGAATATCAGGTAACGATGGATGTCTCCAGGCCATTGGGACAGCACAAAACGTGTGTAATCGCATGAGTCCACCGGCAATCCATGGTCTACCGGCACTTTTCATACTGAATACCAAGTCTAGGACCCAGCCTGCTCTTGAAGATGATAGCTATAGATCCCAAAACATCTGCATCGTTGTCCCCGCAAAACAAACGGCGTTTCTTGGACCGGGAGCGATAAATGCTGTTTGGAATCTGGGCCCAGGCCCCGGCTTTAAGATTTTTTTGGCTCTCGATGTGGTGCGTGAGGCAGGAGGCCCAAACTACCTGTCAGAGATATTTTCCGCCGCGAACGTCTCTGTTGGAATCACCTTTGGGAACGGGTTAAGACCTAGGAGTTACTCGGGTTCACTTCTGAATCATGGGTCCGCGTATTCAATCACGTGATATGCGCCAATTATCTGATGTCGTAACATGTCGCCATCTCTGCACCATTGTGACAAACCAGCAAAGGAAATGAAGCAGCCGGGTCTCAGTCAGCCATTTGATTCTTCTTTCCTTAACTTTTGGCAGGTGCGCAATTGTACCGGCCAGTATGCGAAATTTCCCGCCCGAACTTCACTCGTACATTTGCCAATTGGCAAGCCTTGACGATGGCAGTACTAGCCAGGCTCTGAGCCTCGTGTCCAAATATTTCAACGAAATAGCCCGCCCGTACATCTATCAATCCCTCGCCGTGACTGGGCGCGAACAAGTTTCCATACTAGCTTCAAAGCTGGAAACTACCCCACCTCACTTACGACAAGTTCGCCACCTTTTCCTTTCAGACAAGCCATCCACCAATGCACCCGACCGCAAACCCGAACCCGAGAATACATCACCTCCCGATCCGAACACCGTCACACGCATACTCACACTAGTTGCTCCTACTCTTGAGACCCTCACCTTCGTCTCGTCCAATCCCGCGACGAGCACTAACTCAATCGCACGGCTCTTCCGGCTATTCTTTCCTCACTTGCGCGAGCTCTGTGTCTCGGGATTCTACCCGTACCCCTCCTTACCCCGGAGATTTCCGCGTCTCACGCATCTCCATTTAAATGGTAACCGTAATCCTCACGGACTGCTGCAGCTAGGCGGCCTAGACGAGGCCTGCCCTTCCCTTACCAATCTGCGTATCTCAGGCCTGAGTATGGCAGTCAGCTTCGCGCAGGAGCTGCGAGAAGCTTTTGTTGGGGTGGATGAACCTACGACATTGTTTTCGTCGAGGCTGCCTCCACATGTTGAACATATTATCGTGCAGCCTGGTTCTCCATGCCTTGCAGGAAAGTTATCGACAGCTACCTTGCATAAGAGGGAACAAATAATGAAGGAGCAGTTAGCTGCTGCCAAAGCATTTGCGACGAAGGGAATAAAATTCGACGTTATAGACGCATGTGAGACTGGGCCACTCTTAGATGCTTTCAAACGGAATTGGATGGATCGGTTAGAAGGGGGGTGTGGTGGATGGGCATAGATGCTTGTTTTCAAGGTCTTGCAAAATCAAGTTGGTGTGCGAATGAGGTCACCGTATTCTCGCCATTTATGGATGTACTTGTCATCGATTCTGTCCGAGTCAGCGTGGAATTGCTGTTGTTTGATAAACATGGGTTACTTCGCTGCAAGTTAACCTTAGGGAGTCTTGCCGAGAGTTATACCTACGCTGAGAAGAATAAAATTCCGTGCTGTTGATATCATGTCATTGTACCAACTTCAAGGTGAGCTGTGTATGAATACGTACGTATACTACTTATCATGATTATAGTAATAGCTCGCTACTTTTTAGTGTCGTCCGAATGTCGAGGCATGTGTTATGGGTTCTTTTCCGGCAGGATCCAACACTGTGGCCTATACAGTATAACTATGATCTATACTCTTTGTATGCACTACTTTCATCGAACAAGTCCACCGATTTCCGTCCAGGTTTTCAAATCGATCGTCAAGGCCAACACGCTCCATATCAAATGTCTCCAGAGTTGAGGAACATTAGGGAACGAATCACTTGATGCGTATACATGATAGTAGAGGGCCGGGCTCACAAGGGACTAGCCAAATATCTATGTAAAGAAATG
>QOVE01016775.1:0-15086 GCA_003521275.1 Tricholoma sp. MG99
CAAAAGCGCTTGTGGATGGTTTTGTGGGCAGTAGTGTTGATGTTACTCTCTGACAGAATGGAACCGCCTGAAAAGAAGGTGGGTGCCTACGTCCTTTCGGTCTCGCCCTCGTCGCCCCCAGAGCTATCACCTCCTGTAAATCGACATCGTCTGCACATGACTGGCGACGCCAGCCTCGCAAGCCCAGACGAACACATGATCGCAGGATGGAAGTGGACCCCTCGTAAACTGGCGTTCTACGTACCAGACTGTCCGGATCTGCAATACAAAAACAGGCGAGGTGGAGGTTGTACTGACTGGTCATTCTAATTGCGTGAGATCTATTGCGTTTTCCCAGTATGGCTGCCACGTTGTCTCTGGAGACAGGGAGGACGACAAGCCTTGGGCTGTCCATATCCGAGTCTGGAATGTGACGACGGGCCATTCATATCTAATGATCACTCCTGTCATCACATTACCCGACTCCAGCATGGTTTACAGCGCTGGACTTGGGAAGTTCTCCTTTTTCTATCTATCACAGCAGCCTGAACTTGGTATAAGTACATCCTACACTTTCGATATCTAATGACCGTCAGTGGATAGTAGGAGGACTTCATGACTGGTGGATTCCCCCTCACTATCGCGAGTTTACCTCGTTCTCCCTTTGGGCCAGCAGAATATGCTTAGAGTTCAACTCAGGTCTTGTGGTCATTCTGGACATGGCTGCCGCTGTATAAATCCTTGAAATGCATTTTCGTATACATAGCGGAGTCAAAGCATGGTTTCAATTCGGACTACCTTTTTTGTCTGAACCCAGCTAATACTAAAGATATTTCAATCCATTGGGTCGGAAACTTGAAATATTTACCGGTACATATTCTTAATCAATTGGGTGGCAGAAGTGACGGGCAACTCGCGATCTGGTGCAATGTGTCCGTGTAATTGTCTTTTTCTTTTTCTTTTTTTCTTAAAGTTTAAGTGTATATTAATTATTGTTTTCATTTGCTCGATTGTTAGTAGTATCTCTTGATAACCTCTATCGATTTCTCTTATAGTGTGCATCCGATCGTGCATGTACTACCTGAACCGAATATGTATTTGAAAGTTGTTCAAGAGTCAGGGTGCAGTGTCGGGAAACGCTCGTAGAAAAGAACTTGACGAGATGGCACTGCTAGTGGCATGGAATTCACGGCTAGGGCCTGCTAGGGCCCACCACAATGGTATCGAGCATCCCGTCCTCACTTTGTCGGACAACATGAAACAGCGAAAAAATTAATTGTCTAGGTCTTCTCACAAAGGTGAATGGGACGAGCTCGGACTGCGGAGCTAGAGAGGAAAAGTGCTAGTGTATCTACTCACAGAGAAGGAGAGACAAAAGTAGATCTGCTCTCGGCACAGCGTGAATGGAACGAGCTTGAGAAATGCATGCGGCTTGTGCGGAGTCAGAGAGGAAAAGTGCTAGTAGTAGCCGCTCTTAGAGGAGAGGATGATACGCTGGCAGTGGCGTCCACGTCTTGTCCAGGTCCCATGACAATAGCATCGAGCATCGTGTCCTCGTTTGACAAACAATGAAAGGGCGACGAAAAAAAAATCGTCTAGGTCTTCTTACAGCACAGCGTGAACAGAACGGGCTTGGACTGTGCGGAGCCAGAGAGAAATACTAGTGGTGTGTGTGCCCACTCGCAGAGAAAAGACAATAGACTGCCACTGGAAGTGGCAGAATGCCCACGTCTAGGTCCCAATACAATAGCATCACGTTTGTGATTGACAAGCAAGAGAAATGCGATGAAGAAAAACCAAGCACATCGTCTCGAGAACATTGCACGCATGGGACGTTTTATATCAGAAAGTACACAAGCTACGGTATTCCGAGCAGGATATCCTGGGCCTAGCCTAAGGTGCCTACATCCGTCACGGGTAAGCAGAAAGTGACACCGACGCCCGGCGCAGAGAAGACTTCGACAAGCGTGACCACCGGCGGCGGGGCTTCGGCGATGTCAGATGCGAGTGTAAGGCGTAGATAGTAAGATAGTGCCTGGCTGCTTGGAACGTTCTTCGAAGTAAGGAGCTGTCACCGTTTACGAGAGCGTAGATCTGCAGGAGACACTCCCAATATTGATAACGCCATCTTTTCTGATGCATTCTATGAAACTGCCAGAGAGCAATTTGAGTTGGTGGTTGATGCTTGGAAACAACTTGAAGCTAGATAGTGAGCCGCCGCCGCCCAAAAAGACAGACAGAAAAGAGATCTTGCATGAAAGCTAGTTTATATAGTCGGGGGCCTGTATCCTCGCGACGAAAAGCTTGAGCGCCAGGAAAGAAGACGGATACGTTTCTTGACGTGAGTATGGAAATTCCACGTTACTATAGTATACACCGAACCGTGCTGGAGTGCACATCCATGGCCGGAAAGATTCAACAGTTCGCCGGTGTCGAGAAGGAAGAAGCACCGGAGGATTATTAATCGATTATTAGCTAGCAATCGTTCGTTTGACATGGCAAACACCTGACCCAAGAACGGGCCAGGTAGGAGAGAAGAATGTACAGCCCGACGTATACTCGTCCGAGAATTTCTGCCCGAGCCTGGAACTAGAAGAAAGGGCCACTTTGGATATTCAGCGATAACAGATATTCGAATATGAGGTTTAGCTGGTCTAGTGTTGTGCCCTACGAGGGAAATGGGTGTGCCAGTTGAAATCGCGGCGCGACCACGTGATAGTTGGCATGGTATTCCTGGCCAGACTTTCCGCAGACCGTGCAGCCACGAACTTTTCGATAAACTTCGACAGACTCACATTCAGAACGAATTGCTCAGAAGTCACTATGGCGGTTCTTCGAGGCTTATATACTGATTCGACTCTTAACAACCCTAATATTTTCTCCCTATGTTACCCCTGCAAGCACAATCTTTTGTTTTCGACAGCGCCCCCCTGCCATCAAGCGGACATGCGAGTTCTAGTAGTCCTGGGCTGAAGACTACCGCAAAACGCTATATCGCAACACACTCTGCGCGAAATCGTGAAGGTCTCACTTTATTATTCGCACATTGCATCGGTTCACGTACGATCTCACCTTTTTGTTCTTGCTTCCCTGGCCCGTTAAAGAATTCTCGTTTTAAAGACAAGGAGCAATGGGAACCCACTATTCAACAGCTATTTCATACACAGCAGTGCAAAGATGAGCACAATCGCATACGCGAAGCGTGGTCTTTCGATAGGCAAAACCACGGAGATGCCGCTGTTCTCAATCGTGAGGCCTTGAGAGATCGACATGAGGGTGTTTGTATGTCAAACGCTCACACGGCGTCGCCATCATCTAATTATTTTACAGCTGTATTCGAATGGGCGTCTGCTATTGCTTCAGTTCTCCGTTCTCCACGGATGAAGGGCCATCGCTTCGTGGCTATAGGTCAGTCTGCGGGAGCAGCAATGGTGTGGGTCTAGTGCTTCCCATGCCCTCGCTCGCCTTGCTAAAGTTTTACGACCAGGATGTTATTGGCGAAAGAATTTTCCATCTCGCGCAGTCCCTTTCTCGCCCTGGTTCTAGTAGAACCGACCATGATGACCAGGGAGCTCTTCAGTGCAAACCTCGATGACAGGATGGCCACCATCAACTTCTGTGCAGCTGCCACTTCTGTGAGACGTGATGCTTGGGACTCTCGAGAAGCTGCGTTCGATTGGTTCAAAAGACGGCTTCCATGGAAGGTCTGGGATCCACGTGTTCTTCGTCTTTTGACTGTATGTATCTTTTGCGTGGCCTTTATTTCTGATGCCCACGTTGAACTTGGGTCGATCAGGAGTATGGTCTGCAAGGTTCCAGAGCCGGTGTTACTCTTAAATGCTGTAAAGAACAAGAAGCAATCTCGTATCGAGATGCAGAGCCTCAGTTTGACGCCACAGCGCTGCTTGGACGTATTTCTTGGGCCCTTCCTGTCCACGTCGTATGGGGTACCATAAACGATCTAGTGTGAAGCCGAATCAGATTTTCCATTCCTCGTTTATATCACTCACTTTTGCGAATTCAGGCCTCGGTTTGCAAAGGACTCGTTGACTGATGTATCTGAAGGTCGTGTGCTAGCCTCGGTCACCACAGTTCAAGATGCAGGGCACATGGTATTTGGCTTCGTTCTACGAGGTGTTTAGTCTTTCTCATTCCTTGTTCCACAGATCGTCCAGGAGCGGCCTGATAGTCTCGCGGATGCGATATGCAAGATTCTGGACTCTGTCCAGCACAGCCGCCTTCCTCAGTCAAGACTGTAGTTGAATGTCGATCTACCGTGGGCCTGCCGCGGCTGTCGTGGTCCTTAGGATGCCCATTGCTCCCATTTATGATCATGGACTATCTTTACCTTCTCTCAAATCAAAATCATCCTTGCAGTTTGGACGGCGCCGGCTCTTCAGTTGAAACAAGATTTAACTTTCTTCCACGATTCCTTGAGAAAATTGTGGCGAGTTTTTTGGCATTTGTCGTAGTGGGATACTACATTGTGACGGTCGATAACGGTGGACCAGCCACTGCGACCATTTCAACAAGTAGTCCGTCCGCATTAGGTGTAGGAAGATCTTGAATCGCACACTGTAAACTCGTCATGCAGTACTTAATATACGAAAAGTACTGTGAGTCTGCAGGTGCAGAAAGTTATTTGTGACTGTTTTGCGAAGCCAACCACATTACAACTCTGGTACGAACGACGTGCTCAAAATGTCAAAACGAGGACTCTCACCACCCCTAGATGGAACTCTAGTAAAAAGGGCGAAAGCAACACCTCCGCCATCTAACCAGATTGCTATTTCTTCGTCAAATGATGAGCGGAGCAAGGGACTCATCAGAACAGTCCAACGGACAAGTAATCTCGAAGCACCGATCATCAGCCTAGCTGGAGCCCACTCAGTGCGTCGGGGATGTGAATTACAAGGCACTCAGACTGCTTACATGTTTCTAGGCAGAAATTCTGAGCTGTAGATTCGACCCGACAGGTCAGAACATAGCAGCATGTTCAGCAGACCGAAGCGTCTGTAAGTTTCTTTTAACATTTTATCCTTTGAATTCCTGTTCAAACCATACATGGCGCCGTTCACAGCACTATGGCGAACATACCCACCGAACACGAACTACGGTCTTCTCTCCAATCTTACAAAGGCGCCAATCCTAGACCTGCAATGGTCTCTCTGCTCCTCCAATATCTACACGGTGTCCGCCGACCACCTCCTGTGCACAACCGACCTAACCACAGGTCAAAGGATCAGGAAAATCCGTGCCCACCGTGAAATCATCAATAGCGTAGACAGGACGATGGCTAGTGGGAGTGGCATCGAGCTTCTGGCAACTGGTTCAGATGATGGAACTGTCAAGATATGGGAGGGAGGAGACGATGGGAAGAAGCATTCTGTTGCGACGTTTGAGATTGGGTGTCCCGTCACATCGGTTTGCTGGAGTGCTGACGGCGCGAACGTGTACATCGGCGCGCTAGATAACGAGATTCACGTCTGTCATTCGTTTCCCATCCGTTCAGAATTCCATCCTGACGCGTACCCGACGTAGGTATATGACCTCCGCAAAAATGAGCAGGTGTACTCTCTTACGGGACACACCGATACGCCCACCTCCCTCTCTATCTCGCCGAATGGGTCTTACCTCCTCTCGCCCTCGTTTTCCTCGCAGACAATCATCCACGATGTCCGGCCGTTCTCGCCATCTCCCACGCGAATACATCGTGTCTTGCACGGCGCGCCTGCAGGGTTTGAGAACACTCTGCTCAAGGGGGCATGGAGCAAGGATGATGGCGGACGCCGTGTTGCCGTGGGCGGGGCAGACAGAATGGTTTGTGTGTGGGAAGTGGATAGTGGGAGGGTCCTATACAAGGTACTATGCTATGCCATTCAACGTTACGCTGTCGAAGCTGAGGCGATTTCCTGTAGTTGCCTGGTCATAAAGGAACTGTAACATCCGTGGATTTCCACCCCAAAGAACCTATCAGTAAGTAAAAATCTCCAACTCCCTTGATCATATTGATGTTAACGTGCATTCAGTCCTGACAGGCAGCAAGGACGGAACAATGATCATGGGCGAGTTGGAGGCTAGCATAGTAGTTTAAAACTGTTCCCTGTTGTATCCTCTGATTATAATGTAGTTGCCTGAGCGCGTCATGAAACACAAAGAATTCAATGCGACATTCAAATTTGCAATTATGCGACACAGAGCATCTATGGTATACATGTGTAGTATTGTAGTAGGAGATGCGACGAACGACAGGCTACAGAAGATGTGCAGAAGATAGTGGTTTAGCATTTACAGCAAAGAGCGAGCAGAATAGGGACAACGGTAAACCGAATTCAAGCAACGTAAGCGAACGTGTCTTTAGAACCGTCCACCCGCTCGATATATTCCTTCTCCAGAAGGGTTTCGATAGCCTAGAAATGATTAGCTATATAATTGCATGAGAGTGTAGAGCTCACCTTCTTGATATCGGGGATCTTGGGAGCAAATCGCTGCGAAATTTGCGATATGACTTCCTGGATGAGCGCCTGATTCTTCATCGTTTTCCGGGCTTTCATGATTCTACCATAAACAAATCAGCTGCGTCCAAATTAGACACAAGCGTACACCCTATGCTTACCGAACAATTGTTGCCTGAATGACGTATTTTCTGTCCTCATCGACGGCTTTCAGGACGTCCGACGACTCGGCTTTGACCTCGGCCTTGATAGGCAAATTCAAATTGACGCGGATCTTCTTCGATTTGAAGTCTGATGTACAATGGTGATCAGAACGAAGTTCGAGACACAAATTGACATACTAGGGTTGAGATCATACTGGTCCGATTCATCATTGACAAGGATTTTTGCCTTCACCAACAGGGCCAGCACCTGGGACAATAGATCCTTCGTAATTGATGTTGCCGTAACCAATTCATCCAATGACATCGTATCGTTCCTATTGTACTGAAGCAACACCGCCATCTGATAGGAGCTCGTCATCAAGATGTACTTCTGGTTCAGGTAGTTCGTCCGTAATTCATTCTTGGAGTAGTTCCACAGCCATGTGAGCTTCCGCCCCGAGTGCTTTGTTTGGTAGTACTTTTGGAAGCGGTCGTATGTTGGAAGAATCTCGACGGGAATGATGAAGTCGTGTGGTGGCGGGTTGAGTGGCCAAAAGTTCGTGCCGAGCACCATGATGCTGAAGGTGATGTCCATGTCATCGTGATTCTGTGACATACGCTCTTTGAAGGAGTCAGTGATGTCTTTGCTGAGGCTCATGTCTAATAAATGGATGAGTAATTTGGGTAGAACAGCTGTGTGCGGAAGATGTACCAGTGAACATTCGCTGAAGCTTGTTAGTGTACTCGAAGCCGCAGGCTTCCTTTAGTTTCGAGATCATACTAGATTCACTCTCATCTGACGCGGAGACCCCGTGAATAAGTCGTTTAGAAAGTTTAGTTGTGTAGAAGGTTTGGAACACGTCCTTGTCCTCCAGGTACTTGAAAAGGATCATCTATGCAGGGCTGAGACTGAGCTACAGATATCGAGGACGTCGCAGACACATACCACACGATTCAATGCACCTTCAAGATCTTCTTCTTCCGCCATCTTGTTGTTGCGCCGCAAGAGCATATCAGCATGCTTGGCAATCAGCTCTGGAGACTTTGTCGACGATGTCCCTGTGGCAGCATTGCGGTTGACAAATTCTCGACAAGCCTTATCGAGGCTCGCCGCAAACCCAGCTTCACCCTTGAAGCTCCGCGTGACCGTCTCCGAGTTCTTACGATGGACCTCGAGAAGTGCGTCTACGTATGCTTTCGGATCCAGGGTGTCAATGTTAGCGCCTCCATCGCCCACAAGCTTTGAAATTGCAGTGAGCCCAGCCTGCTTGACGTGCGCCTCAAACCTCTTTCGCAGCGGCTCTAAGCCCTCGGGAATGCGAGAAAGCAATGCATACATGCGCTGGAGATCCTCATCCTGATCAAAATCGAGCAAGGACTGGAAGCTGTCCCACATCCGCTCAGCATGTTCTCGAATAAGCACATGTTCACATTTGCTGATGAGCTCCTTGCGTGTCTTGGTGTTTAGATACCGCTCAACGCGGTCCTCCTCCTCCCGTAGGCGCTCTTCAGCCTTCTTCAGGTAGTCCGAGACACTGTTCTGGGCAAGGAACGATTCCGATTCCTTTTTGTAATACTGGTCTGTGGCAGCGATGAAAGGCCCTTCAAGGTGTTCCTTGTATATATCTAAACACTCTTTGTTGGGATCGGTGTTATCGAGCCCGAGTGAGACAAATGAGTCTACAACTTTCTTGACCAGTCCTTGATCGATGACCTCGCCATTGCGCTGTAGCATGATAAGACGAAGGACGGCGCCAGCCAACTTGTGATCGTCTTTTTGTATATGCAAGAAGAAATAGTCCTTCCATTGAGAAAGAGCGAGCTGGAGTAGTGTGAGTAGGGTGATATCATATCTTGTTAGCGAGCGGACCTACCGTGTACACCTGGTAGACCGCCTTCTTCCCCTCGTCCCTTTCCCTTTTCACCCAATACCGATTGAGATAAGTAAACAACCGGTTCAAGTAATTGGCGCCCGTCGTGTAACGATCCCATTCTGCAGCATAGTATTTTAGGAGGTCAACATCCTGCAAGGCGTCGGATTTCTGAGTGGGTGGATTAGATATCATGATACAGGGTGCAATTATTAGGTGCAAACCTCCGTCATAGGCTTAAAATGAGCGACAAAATATGCATAGAGTTTCTTGTACAGATCCGACCCCACCAGGTTAGCACCGCCTATCACAAAGGGATGAGCAAGAGCCGTCAAGCCACTCAGAAACATAGCTTACTTCTATCGCCAGAGGTGCCTAGCTTCCCATGCATCTTTGTCGACGTACAATAGTTGTACACCGTTGTGTAAAGGCTCGTGTATCCCGCAAAAGACAAACCCTGTTCAAGACGAGTCATAATATGGTCCACCCCTTCGTTCAAAAAGTTCCAGGTTTCATCGAGGTCCGCGGTGCGGGCTGGCATATTCGTAAATGCATTGGAAGGAGCTGTAGACGTGGACGCCATGATGACGGTCAGAGAAATGAAAGCAGTGGCCTGGAGCACGAGAGCGTTTTGGCAGCGCGTTTAGCGCTAATCACCTTAGGTAAGCAATACTGCCACACCTTCCCACTCAGGCTGGACTTCTTCACTGTCATCAACACGTTTTCTGTCTGAGGCTACAAGGTTGGGATTGATTCGCTATAACTCCCATGGTCAGCGTGTTGCTCAAAGGACTGTCTACAAATCATCGGACCATTAGCTCCTACCGAACATTGGATGGGTGATACTTCAAGTGTATGCCGACATTTTTGGTTTTTCAAGTCTACCGATATCTAGCGAACGCTGGCAAAATAGGTCCCTTGGCTTCCCCGAGCACTGGGCGTTGTAGCAAAGTCAAAAGTGCTTCCCCAATGCACTGTCTTGTGGAAACGAATCTTATGCCGCCAGAGATCTGCGATTGGATGATCGTCATAGCCATTTGGTCGTCTCCAAGTCATTTGTGGAGCCCTTCGACTGCAGAGAACAATTTTCAGGAATGGACTGTATCAGATGCCAAGAGTCAGAATCGGTTCGCCTGCAGTACTCCGTGACCTTTTTTGGATGCATTGCAGCGCTTTTTTGGAAAATTAAAGTCTGGCATTGCAAATTAATTTAATGGACTAATGAACCGATGTTCCTGCGCCCAGGAGGCCACAAGAGTAAACGAAACTCCAGGTCGTGTTACTCCTATATGGGATATTACGAGTTACAGCTCAATGCCTCGATGCTAATCAAAGTCACTACAATCAAGTTAATAGTTTAACCCATATCTCTATCCAGTTCGTCATTACAATATTTTGTTGTGCCATATGAAAATAGCTGAATCATATCATTCAAGATTTCTTCCTCCCATGATTATCGTGCATAAGTTGTGGTATACATAGACTGGTAACCACCCCCTCCTCGAACATGGGCATATCTCCTCATGCACTAGGGATCGGTCATCAGTATGTGTTGTATGATACACGTGTACCGTACTACATTCCGTGCGCACTCTAATCAAATATTTTGTATGTGAGCCGCCTCTCCTCTAGATACCCTCTGTACCTCGACCAACCCCCCGGCGCAAAGATGGAATCGATTATGGTATTCAGATTCTATTGGAGGCCGCGCCGCCCCTCGTTTATTTAGCAAGCGCTAATCTAACTCCCACGGGACCTCCATTCATCGATATCACAGTCAGACGCCACGCCCTCTCTGCAATCTCTCCTGCAACTATAACAAACGTTCGTGATCTAGCTGGTATTCAACATCGGCTCTATCTATACGGATACAGGACTCATGTTTCAGCTCGTTGTAGGCTGACCTCGCCAACCATCGATCGGTGCAATCAGTACTATCGCAGCTGCCTAACAGTTTGGCCATATAACCATATCGCATGGCTTGTCCTGTCTCATGGCCGACGAAGGGCAACTTCTTTGCCATCGGAAACACTGCTCCAGCTTGTTTCACTCAAGATCTAGCCCCAGAAAAAGATGCAGATATTCTTCTGCTAGCATGTGGAGACCCCCGGAGTATCCTATATACTGTCTATGCTGATCTAGGAGCTCGTATGTATTTTCGCATCTTAACATCGGACGGCTCAATAATCATCTTTACGTATAGCCAATCGACGGCTAGATTTTACGTGCTGTGACATCGAGCCTGCTATCTTAGGTGGGTGCTCGCAAACAGACGTCCTTATATACTTAGTGATTCCAAGCTATAGCACGCAATACCCTTCTTTTCACGCTGCTCGCTGACGGCGATGTATCCAATCGAATCGACATGATCTGGAACATATTTTTCCATTTTTATCTTGACAAGCACTCGCTCGACCTTCTACGCGGTCAATGTCGTAAGCTGGCTGATATGGCGGTCGACGTTGACACCTGGAGGAACAGTCCCTACAGCTACTTCCTGCAGTTCTGTACGAAACATACAATCTCTGACCTTCGCCAACATTGGTTGTTATACGAAAGTACCGAGAATCTTCTGCCGAACGAGAAAGAACAGCTCAGGGCGGCTTTTGCCCAGGGAAACAAGGCTGCAATCGCACACTATCGTGACGGGGGATCATGTACAGCTGCTCGTTCAGCAGGTCCACTGTGGCTAGAGACTTACCCACTAGGCGCAGAGCATTTTAGAAATCATCGGCAGACAGGGGTGGTTTCGAGTGACAAGAACCACATTGCTGCTGCTACGTTTTTGAACCCGACCTTTGCATATTCGATGTCAGGCAGAGGTTTCGATTTCTCCATGGAAACGGACCCTGCCCTGGCTTTCCATCTTGCACAAACCTTCGCTCCTATAAAGGGATCCATCAATAAACCAACTACGATGACGGACCTCATAGAGTCCATGAAATCGCAGTTCCGCGCTTGGTGCACAGCATTCTACGCTCGAGTTGCGAGTGAATCGGCTGCACACAATATCACCATTCGGATGTTTAGTGGCGACGCACTTGCATTCTGCAATGCGCTGTCTCACTGCGCCAAGAATCATTCGATCGAATCATACGTATATATCTCGCCGTGGAGAGCTAGTCGGATCGTCCTTGATGGCGGAGGCTATGATATGGCTTCAGCAGACTCTGATCTCGCACCACTGACTTATGACATCATCGACACTTCTAACCTGACTAACCGCGTTGGTCTGTTAAACGTGCTGATCGCTTGTATCCCGTCACTCCGGAAGACCTCTACGGCCGTTCTATATACAAACTGTCTTTCAAAGCCCTGGACCAATAATAGCCTGGGAGAACATGCTCGTATTGATATAGCCACCTTGTCCCTACTGCTTGGTGTTGTTCCAACATCCTATGTGTCCGGCTTCACCACACCATCTCACAACGTCCTGGATCTACATGAAATTGTGGCGTGGAAGATGTTGCCACTGCCGATAAATCATGAGACTTCCCAGTGCTGGACGTATGATCCCCACCACCTGGGTACGCTCCTATTTGACGTCTACCTGAGGATGTTTTCGCATGAAAAGTTGCCCTCGTCCCAAATGTCCAAGCTGCAGTCTAACACCTTCGAAACTCACTACGTCGGATCAACTTTTGTTGCCATGCTTCAACTCATAAAGTACAGAATGTTGACAAACTGGGTTCAGACAATGAGACGCTTATTAGATTTGATGGAAGAGGATGAGACTTTAGAGCTAGTGCTCTGCTATCAAGATCTCATATGTCAATTACATATCCGCGGCGTCTACTCAGTCGATGCACTGGTTCGAAACCCTCGACTCGATGTACTAGGGCGAGATGATTTCTTTCGACGATGGGCCATTGTCCCACCTGTCGTCTGCATTGTCCTCAAGGTTCCTAGGACAGCGCTAAAATCCGTTGAGGAACTGGATCTAGATGGAATTGGTATACCAACACTGTGCTGTGAAGTGCTGGGGCCAGGGTTTGATACTATATTTTCTTCTATCCAATGCTGTTTTGGCAATGTCACGGGTACTAGTGGCTTAGGGCCGCTGCACAACACAATGACTCTGGATGAAGACCCCAACCGATGGAATGGAACATCTCCCTTAATCGTCTCATTTTACATGCCATCCTGGCTTCTCAATCTTGGGCCTTCAGCTACACAAATAACCCTAAAGGTTGGCGGAAACGAACCCCGCATGCTGCTATCCCTGCTGCCGAAGCTCGGGATAAATATGTGTCTATTCTCAGCACCTTTGTTGGACAGTCTACACATTTTTATTGCCAGGAACCGACCGGATAACGAGCTGGAGCTGGACAATCCCTCTAGCATGACTCTCCATCACCCACTGGAAAACTCGCACAACGTAACTAGTACGCGTGACAGATGCGCTGTCTCAGTCCGAATGGACAATACTGAGCATAAAATTTGCGGATTCACTGCGCGAATCAATATCATTGAATCTGAAAAGCGGATTGCTTTTGCGAGCAAGCTCGATGTAGCAGTGAAACAAGTCTCGCCCTATGAAATGTTGGCTTCCTTTGGGCAGTTTGATGAAAGCATTGTTTTCCCATTCCCCATTGATAACAGTAATTCCAAAGTACGAATCGTCCGAAAGTCGTTCTATATCGAGGTAAGCATCGCATCGCAGTTTTGCTTTGATCATATATATTTAAAGGTGACATTTTGCAGGTGGACGTTGCAATAGCTACACCCCACTCTCCCCTCAGCCTCACTCTAGATCCATTTCCTATACTTACAGATAACTCTCAGCCGAATCTTTGGAATATCCACTACCTAAATCTTTCCAGGTCACCTGCGATAGATGTTAGCTCCAGAAAAGGATGCAATTCCTCCGTGTGTATCTTCTACCAGCACTCTCCGATAACAAACAAACAGCTTCATCAACATTGCCTGCGAAGGATCGTGACGGTATTGTCAGTCTCAGTACCAGCATTTCAAATATACTCCTCCATTTCTCGGGCCTGGGATCGATACAGTGTCGTACCTTCGGGCTGAGAACTTCCACTGACGGCGGGCTGCATACCCTCATATTTGTCAATGATCTTCGCCTCGATCTTCTTGCTCACACCGTCATCGCGGATGCGTGTGTCCTCCCTCTGACTAGAGCTATCATAGAGATGGCGGTTGTCAGGAATATACTGAAAATGGCAGTCGCCAATCGGAGTGTGGCAGAAATTATGATGGTCGATAAAGAAGCCAAAGCCTGGAAGCAGATGCTTCCTGTTCTTGCTGAACGTTGTAGGGAGTGGAGACATACAAGCAACTGCGAATATATCACAACCGGTATCTCGGCGTCCACGGACTCTTCTCAAAGTCCTCTTTGCAGTTGCGGAAGGGGGAAGGCGGTTCCTCCTGTGTTCATGAAGAGCGAGTGGAAGGCGCTTGCGCCACTTGTCACTAGGATAGCTTTTGCTCCACTGTTTGACACATCCAGCCGGGAAAGATTCAGGAGTGTGTTGACCAGGATGCAGAAAATCAAAGGAGCAGATGGTCGCGCAAGTATCAACGTAGGTCAGGCCAATGGCGAGTGTGTGAACTGTGGTAGTCGTGGCAAACCGAAGCTCATGAGATGCAGTCAATGCCAAGGAGTGGAATATTGCTCAAAGGTCTGCCAGACAGAACATTGGAAAATCCATAAACAGTTCTGTCGTATGCTGCACGGAAAGGCCCAGTATGCTGCTACTACTCATATGTACTTATGAAGATTTGGGAGATATTATCATGTATGGGAAGGAACCGAGATGCATTCCGTATCATTAGTACGGAGCAGATAGAAAATGGTAACCAGGTTCCCGGAAAAATGGCAGCCCAATAGAATGCCAGTGGACGGGACGAGAAAACTGAAAGACAGCATAGGAATTGTAATTTATGAGGTCGGTAAGTAAGGTCGTCAGGCAGGATCTCATCAGCACCGCTCAGCCACAAGAGTGACTGGTAGCCGAAACACTCACAATTCCCTGGATGGATAAGTTCGCTGGGAGCCATTGTACTGGAGTCCAGTACAGATAATAGACTGTCCGAGCCGGGTCTAATAATTTATCAGCAAGTTGTGCAAGACTTGTCTCCGATCCTGGGTCTCATGGAGACCGGATATATTCAGCTACTAGCTAGTCTGAGGGGCTAGAGCGCGATAGGAGTCATAGGACTGGGTTCCCTGGGCTGGGAACAAGTCATATCACCTTATGTATACTAGTACGTTTCCGAGTCCGTGTCATCGGTGGTATATACACCTTCCAGCTGCAGAGCTCCACTGGCAAGTCCAACTTGAAGGTTGTATGGGATTAATTTGGTAAATAGAGCACTTCAGCAAACCCATTCAAAGTGGAACCGAACGACGGAAAAATGCCAAGCTTTGAGTATTCCCACCAGACTGGTGATTCGTCATCGCCCCACTCAGTCCAGCTCAGTTATTTGTTGCATGTGACTGGTTGACCTGCAGAACTGCTTGATCAAAATCGACGCGTAGTCGCAGGATTGAACGCGTTTTGTGTCTTATAAGTTACTAAGTATGTCCCGTTGACTATGGCGCACTGAACCACCACTCCTAGTAAAGAGAAACCTATCTGCTTGTTCTACTTGTCGGTACCAGCAACTCTTCGCAC
>QOVE01016813.1:0-12098 GCA_003521275.1 Tricholoma sp. MG99
TGTCCCATCATGTGCTTCCAACTCCGGTGCTCCATGATTGCGTAGTAATGGACACGTCTATTTATACCTTGGATACGATCAATAAAAATTACATTTCGATCCGCAGGTGTAGCAGGTACTAAGTATATCGGTCGCGAAAACACTCGAGAGCTCTATTATAGCAAATGTGCAATGATATCCACTGCAAAGCAACGAAAAATACGCCGCGTTCAGATGTAGAAATACAGGACAGCGACCTGTCGCGTTACAATAATCGTGTAATCACTCCAAGGCCCTGGCAACATGTCAGCAAAAAGCGTCGCATGACGATGATAACAGACCTTGGTCTTTCCCTCGCGGAACAGAAGCTTCATGCCTTCCTTGACAAACTCAGGATGGGAGATGAACTCAAACTGTACTGTGGCGCGGTCGCCTGTCCGAAGGACTCCTTGAGGGTGATCCATGCCAATTATTCTTACCGTTTGACGGACCGCCTGGGGAAGTAACTTAAACTTCGAATGTCGCTTGAAGATCAGGCACTTACGCCACAATGTAACATAGCCTAGAAGGAATATTAAAACCTGAAGGCTATTTGTTCAAACCCGACAAACCTGGTAGTTCTTTTGCAGCGTCGTATTATGACTTGAGCGCGTTATTTACATTGTCAGTCGCAGGGGAAGAAATGGGCTCACTATAATATGAGGACTTGTCCCTCGAACTGGCGAACAACTATGATCCCGATAAGCAATCCCTCAAGCCGTGTGAAGTATGTAGCAATTTACCACGGGGTGGAGCTTCCATCTTGTGAACCAACACCATCCCTTTGCGGACAGTGGCTCGACGTACACGCTTCAAAGCCAGCGACACACATTGACCTGCTTCAGCCGTTGTGACATCCGCTCTGGATACAACAATCAGCATTTGGGTGATATAGTCCAGCAGCCGCAGGCTGTACAAACCTTTTCCTTTGCATGCTCTTCACAACAGTCGTCTGGTAGTTTCCGTTCGCATCAGGACCAAAAACAACGGCGTCTCCCGTCTTGACTCTTCCAGAATTGACTATCCCATTTACAACCGTTCCAACGTATGGCACTGACCATACTTCTGTGATGGAGAACTATGATAATGTCATTTGGTCTATCGAACACAAGCTCAAAGAACGAGGGTCACGCACCTCCAATGGTTGGTTGACTGCAAATTTTTCATCGTCGGCTTCGCTTGATGGCAGCAAGTTTAAAAATGTCCGAACCTAGAACCATGATCAACGGATCTTACAAGATCTATAAGTGGACTCACATAATCTAGACCTTCTCCTGTCACGTTAGAGATCTGGAATATAGGGCACAAGCTGAGTTGTAAATAGATCGATCAATAGCGAGTGAAGAATATATGATTATACTACAGACCGTTCGGAGCCAAAAGACGTAGCAAGCTCAACTGCTGTCTCAAGAGAGTTCACAAACACAGGATTTTTGCTTTGGAGCACAGCATCAGAGATTGTTGTGATGAGAAAATATCTAAACAAACCGGCATCCTGGACTCTTCAATATCTTGACAACTTGTTTCATAGTCTCAGCCATCTTATTCGGAGGGGTCATGTCAATCTGAATTGTATTACATTAGGTGCATGTAAGATTGGTGACCACAAGCATACCTTTGTTATACACACGACCACAGGTACACTTAGAGCGAGAGCAATGGCGAGATGCTCTTTTGACATTCCAATTAATCCTGCATTGGCACCCACTATCAGAATAACGCAAGATGCCGCTCCAGACGTTAAGCCATATAATGTCGTTTTCAGATAACGTTCGTGACCGGCAAGATCTAGCATCGGGTGAGTTGAGCTCATGCTGATTTTATTTTCTATCCGGGATTACCAATAAACGAAACGATCTTGGCAGCCTGCACAGATATTTCCTCCCATCCTAGTTTTTCTCGTCGGGTGACGTCTGGATCAGATGAATTTATCGTATTTGGTAATATAGGCGCGCCTGAAGGACCGAAGCCTAAGATCTAGAAGGACAAATGAGAAATTAAAAGATCAAGGCTGGGGAATTCAAAAAAAATTAATCATGCATACTTCCATTCCAACGCTAGAAGTACGCCCCGTCTCCATCTCGTGTTTATGGCGGAATAGCCCTACACGAGCGCGCCCTCTTCCGTCGTCCAAAGCACCTGCCCGAAGGTCTGAAATGAAAAAGTGACATGAATGATTACTTACCTCGAGTAAGAACACCTAATGTTGTTGATTTCCCGCTGTCAACATTTCCAACGACTGCACACCTAACCTCGGGGGTCAAAGAGACACTTAACGGAGGTAATCTCAGTAGTAGAGATATCCGTGGATGCCCCGTCCGTGATTCGAAAAGAACTGAGGTCTGAGGGTCCCGCGGTGTTAACGATTACTCTGTGGGGAGATATGTGCATCACCAACCTTCCCCCCGACTTCTTCTACTGTTCGGACAATTCCATCTTTGAGTAAATCTAACTCTCGCACCGTACGAGGAACGCCAGACCAGCCGTCCGTGTCGTCAGATAATTCGCCAGCAAATAGCTGGGCGCGTGGTGGCTGCTCGCCTATTCGAAGGACATACTCTCCACGGTGCTGCGTGATCAACTCAGCAATCATGTCGTGAGCAGCGACGGGGGTGTTCGAGAGCAATGATGCCTAGCCAGCTGTATCAGTAGCTCGTCGCAATGTACTGATTGCAGCGACTGGAATACCAATATTTTCTCTTCGGCCTCGACCATTCCAGCCCTCGGGTTAATATCGTCCTTGTCAGGATCGCTCTTGGCCTTGCCTTTGGGTTGTGGGTTTTTATTTTCCTTCTCCTCGGTAGTCATGGCCTGAGCTCGCTGTTTAACGAGTTCTCTGTGGTGTATCTCCTCGATCTCGGTCTGAAATGTACGAAGAGTTGTCATCGCGTAAGAAATATCAGTGATATGTTGACAATGTTAGCAAGTAGATATTTATGTTCCTTCAGAATCAATGAGTCAGTCGAAGTCTGACTCGAACCGTGACACACTGATTGAATTCTGAATAATTCGCGAAGTCACGTTGGGTTTAATACTACGTCCCCTTTATCTGTTTGACCTGATCTTGTAAGAATCAACGGTATAATGACTGAAGGCACGACGGTTAGAACAGAACATACAGCAGAACTGGCTGTTATGACGGATTAAGCGTTAAGCGGAATGAACAGAAGATCCAAAAAAGGTAATCATCAATATATGTAAATTGTAAATCTAATCTGTTGACACGTGCCCCGTTCTGTCATTGTTCGAAGTCGAATACAATGTATAATACAATTGTTCCTTCGCAACCCACCTACAAGGAACCACCCTTCACCCCACCAAGAGGTTTGAGCTTATGGCTCAGGCAAGCACGGTAGAGCCCTCAGCGGGCCCGTCTACTGCACGAATATCAAAAATTAGTGGCACGACTCCAGGCCTACTTGACCCTTCTCAAGCAGAACGGCTTTGCCGAATACCCAACTCAAAATTAACATTTGCTGCGTTCAATCCATTTACTGCATCAACCCCGCGAGAAGCACCCGATATTCGAAAACTCTCGTTGAACGAAGAGCTATACCGACCTAAACGCATCGTCATAGAGACAGCGCCCACAGGGGAATGCTTTTGGCGTTTTGTACCTAGTGCACGGAGAGATGACGATGTTCCGGACGAGGGTCAATGGCCAAGAACAGTGGAATTATGTGGGTAAGCGCAATACAGTTTCGTGGACTTGCTGGCTCAATACCTAAAGTTGCATTGCAGAGCACTAGTAGAATGCTCGCAAGACCAATGGGACATCTACAAACTTGATCCTCTCTACGATTGTCGCGTAAGGTCGTATCCTAACCTCACCGTTGTCTCCAAAGTTGCCCCAAAACTAAAAACGAAGAACGGAGGCTCCGTAGGCCCCAAACGTCGCGCCTCATCAACACCCGAACCGACACTCCCACCTCCCAATCCTAGAAAGAAGGTCTGCGCAAATGTGGTGGAAGTGCATACAGAGACTGATGAGGAGACTGAGGTTGAAGAGATGATTATCGACGATGGGCCTTCCATCTCGCGACTGCGTGCTAGCGACAGGGCGAAGAGGTTCAGAGAAGAGATTGAGCGCAATAGAAAAGCTCGAAGAGAAAAGTTTATTAATCGTACAGAGCGTCTAACGAGACAAGAAGGCAACACCAACTTTGGATCTGCTGTGGACCTTCCTCCTCACTCGCAAAGTGTGCCTCCAGAACTGGTTGGGAAAAGGAAAGGTGTGTTCTTTCCAGGCGACGCAGATGCGTTTCTGTTAATGCCCTACTTTCTACAGTGAATTCGCTATTCAATTCACTACGGTCAAATGGCGATGCCGGCGACGCAATCATCCTAGAGGAGGAATCTCCTCGCAGTAACGGCACCTATCTTAACTCAAAACCCTTCAAACGCAGACGAACCGTCTCTCCTGCATCGGCGAAACGTGATCTCGAAACAAGACGCCTAGAGAGAGAAGCACGAAAACAACAGCGAAGGCAGCAAGAGTTGGACGCTCGGAGAGAAGAACGAGAAACCAGATTTCTCAATGGACTTTATACCGAAAATCTAGATCACAAAAGGAATGGTGAGCTACTTTACGCTGCGCGTATTATGTTGTGGGCTATATTTGGAAATAGGTATACAGAGCCAAGGTACTCAAGAAATGCTGAGTGTCAGCAGTGATGAGGAAGAGGCGATACATGCTGAAGCAAGCGTAAACGACGAAGACGCTGTGAGGCAGGCAGCGATCGCAGAATCTCGTCGAAAGCTTGCTGAGCTCGAAGCGGACCGTCCTCTGTGGGAGGAGCAGGCAAGGAAGCGGATGGAACGGGAAAGGGCGGCGGCGGAGGCTCTACGTGAAAAGGCTGAAGCACGGAGACGTGCTGCGGCATTGCAAGCAGAGGCCGATCGCCAGGAGAAAGCACGACAAGAGCATGAGGCAAAAGTCAAACAGAACAGAGAGGCAGAAGAGATGGCACGTCGAGAGCGAGATAGACGGCAGCGACAGCAGCGTTGGTCTTATGGACCTTGGACAGCACAACGGGCGCTCGAACGATATAGAGTTCTGTGCGAATCTTTTGACGGAACCAAATTTTCTACATGCAATCCTCTGGCGGCCGATATTGTTCCGTGGCCAGTCTTACAATCTCCTCTTACTTTCTCTGTGGAAGATGTCAACTGGTTTGCGGTAGAGAAGTTCTTCTATGAAGTGAAGGGACTTATGCGACCGCAGGACTATAAGTCCTTTGTTGAGAAGAGCCATCGCAGGTTCCACCCCGACCGTTGGAGGAGCAGATCCCTTCTAAAAAGTGTAATCGATGAAACAGAACGAGCATGTATGGAAGTTGGTATGTGTTATTTGGATTATGTCCGATTATCAACCACTCACTGACACCTCCAAGCGGCTAACACAGTAGCCCAGGCGTTGACGCCGATATGGCAAGAGCTTAACGGTCGATAATTGCAGTACCAGTATTAAGATGTGAAGTAGACGATATGTGAAACACCCCTAATTGATAGCATCTACAAGCTCCTGCAGCTGTAAAAGTAGGCAAAGTGAGCTGTTCTCTTTTGGCAGATGTCTGTGCTTGCGCGGCGTGTGCCTTAGGCGCGTGCCATCTGCTTGTCAAAGTTAGCGTATATGTAATGCACATGTACAGCCTGTCTTCGATAAGAAGAGTCAACAAATCCTAAGACCCGCCGTCATGGCACCCAGCCTAGACGCTCATGCGCATCCCCGCTACGGCGCAATGCGCAGAGTCCAGTCCACTGGGGACCTCCCGAGGGAGCCACGACCAATTTACAAACCTCAGGACGCTCCCAATTCTGCCCTTTACTCCGATCTGTACGATGACACTGATCAAGCTGTCCAAGGTTCTCTGCCTGCCTCATCTTCATCTTCATCAGCATCATCATCATCTACCAATGCAGCCCTCCACATCGCCCAGGATTTTCCTCCAGTCTGGACACCTCAACCAACACTAATGCCGCCATTGGAGCAGCTACATACGGGACTCTCTTCTGGCGCAGCTATCCGGCGTGTGTCGCTACAAGGTCGGACGCCTATATCTGTACCTCACAGATCGTTTTACAGGCGGTCTTTGGCTTTCCTTGGGCTTGGACGAGGAGCTTCACCTGAAAGGAGGTCGCTGATGGGACTAATATTCAACTTGGTATCAGGATTCTCTCAGGTATATGGTCCCATGCACCGATTAAGACGAAAACTGAAAGCAAGAATCAAAAGATTGTCATTGTAGTAACAATATTGTCTCTTTCAGGGACTCGTTTGAAAAGCCCAACCCAGCCTTCGCTGACAGAGTGGACCGCTTGCAATCGACCTCTCGGTATCTGGGCGTGTGTTTGGGTAGTTCGTGCGCTGCTAGCTTGTGGATTGACTTATTGGGGTTTCTTGCGTGAACGCAAAGCGTACTCTTATTTATACTTTATATGTCATATCTTCTAATTCACTTCAGTCGACAGCAACGTCATAACGAAGACGATACTTCCTCTGGCGTCTTGACTGGTCCAGGCGCTTCAAGTCCTTCGGCAGCCGGAATCACAACGTCAACAGATACTCCTACCCATCGACATAATGACTCGAACACCAATGAGGATCTAACGGTCCATCCACCCTTACCATATACTCGACTATATTCTCGGTTTGTCCTCTAGTTCTACAAGTAGCTATTCGCTGATCTTTTAGTCTTGACATCATTTCAGCTTGACGCTTCTCTCCTCACTTCTAACTCTAACCTGGTTTCTAACTGCACATATCCTAGAATATACTTCAATCAGCACATGTCGCCGATCCTCTCCTCATATCTGGTGGCTCACATTTGGGATCCTGTGCCTTATGTACCTTATGGTCCTTGAGGTTGTCCTACTCGGCATCGTTGTCTTCATTGTCGCACCTATATTGCTCGTAAGTGGAACAATCAATTCTTATAATCTTTCGCAGTTTCTAACTTTTACGACAGTTATTCTGGAATATATTCCTCATATGTGTTGGTCGGCATCCACTGCAGAATTCTTCCGTGATTAAACCCGAGATTGGGAAGCTTTCAAAATCACTGGTCGATCACATACCCTTAGTGATATATATCCCACCACCTCCATCTGACTCGTCTGACGAAAAATTGACAATTCCGGACCGCACTTATTCTTATCCGCCGAAACGTCCTGTCCCATCGGCTTTACCTGCAACCTCAAGACGATTCAAGTTCATCCGAAAGCTCCCCTTTGGGGGAAAGAAAAAGAGCAGTGCTGGGTCGGCTCAGCCAGCTGACGATAATGTGCTTCAAGATGCTAAATTGTGGGAAGCACACTGGGAACAAGGAGAATACCCCTTTGTCGTTCTTGAGGGCAATCGTGCAGCATGCGCTATATGTTTGATGGACTTCGAGGAACCAAAAAGAATAGGGGGCATAAGCACTCCCGGCCCTGATCCATCTGCAGAGGTGCCTGTCCAAGCTCCAGCTAAAACCCCGGCCCCAGGAGATGCCGCTGTTGTGCTTCCAACTTTTGTTGGGCCTCCAACCATTGTTGAAGAAGGAAGGACTGACAATTTAAAGCTAGAAGATGCAGGTGAAGGTGCTCAACCGTTGAGACTCCTTGCGTGTGGCCATGTATTTCATGTTAGCACAAGCACTTCTTCAAAGTGGCTCCTCTAACCCTTCCTGATAGAAAACATGCTTGGACCCTTGGCTAACAGATGTATCGGGACGATGCCCAGTTTGCCAGAGAGCTGTCGAGTTTCAAGAGGATAAGAAACCTCGGAAGGAACGCCGACGCTGATCGATATAGGAACACTCTTGGTTTTTGAAACTATACAAACCTCACGCTTACGATGCTCAATTTTAACTATATGCATACATCCGATTGCTTTCGTTACTATCAAGACATAAACACAATGTAGTAGTTTCGGTACTTGTTGAACTCCATAGATTGAAATTTAGCAAATAAATTGAACTTGCGCCCTCCGAAGGACCGAACTTCTATATTTAACAGTCAACATTTTGAAAAGAATGTTCACACGATGCTTACTTGACCGCGGATGACGGCCATCCAAGCTCTTCCCGCTTTTTATTTAACCTAGTCTCTTCTTGTATTATCATACAGGCTTTAATGGCTGCTTCACGAACGACCGTATTGTCGCGATCCCTTTCGCGTTCATTCGCTTCCCTGCAGTCTCGTCCAACTAGCAAGAGGTGAGTTGACTGAATTCAGCTCTCTTTATTAGTCTTCGTCTCTCATGCTTGAGTAGTCCAACAGGTATGCATTGTAGCGCTACTTGAATAAGATGCACTAGTAACAATTGGCCCATAGCCGTCGTCATGTTGAACATGGGAGGTCCTGCGACTGTGAGTGCCTCCTCATTCCCCTACTTACATAAAGCTAACATTGACCAGGTTCCTGAAACGCACGACTTTTTGAAAAATCTTTTCTCGGACGGTGACCTCATTCCGTTGCCATTTCAACGATTTCTTGCACCGATCATTGCCCGTCGCCGTACTCCCAAGATCGAACAACAATATTCGGATATAGGCGGAGGCTCTCCGATCCTTCATTATACAAACATACAGGGAGAAGGAATGGCCAAGCTCTTGGATGAGCTTCACCCAGAGACAGCTCCACACAAGTCCTATGTTGCCTTCCGTTACGTTAGGCCTCTCACCGAGGAAACAGCAAGGCAGATGAAGGCAGATGGAGTCACGCGAGCTATTGCTTTTACGCAATACCCCCAATACAGCTGCAGTACTACGGGAAGTAGTCTCAACGAATTGTTTAGACGTGGAAAAGCTGGAGAGGTTGGACAAAATGTCGAGTGGAGTGTGATTGATCGCTGGGGCACACATCCCGGGTTTGTCGAGGTGCGCTTTAAACCGCACAAATGCTTAACAATATATGTATATCTCTTTTGCACAGGCAGTCGCACAAACTATCGAAGCAGCTCTTGCAAAGTTCCCCGAGTCGACGAGGCAGGAGGCCGTATTGTTATTCTCAGCACACTCATTACCCATGTCCGTCGTGAACCGTGGGGACCCATACGTGTTAGAAGTTTCTGCTTCTGTTTCTGCCGTAATGGATAGGCTCAAACACAGCAATCCCTATCGCCTAGTCTGGCAGTCGCAAGTGGGTCCGTCAGCGTGGATGGGCATGCAGACAGCGGAAGCATTGAAAGGCTTAGCCCGCCTCGGTAAAAAGCAGGTGGTGCTAGTCCCGATTGCCTTCACAAGTGATCATATCGAAACCTTATATGAACTTGATTTGGAGTATGTCAAAGAGGGAAGAGAGGTGAGAATATTTTCCAGCCTAGAATTAAAAGAGAACCTTATTTTATTTTCAGCTCGGCATGGAAGTCTATCGTGCAGAATCTCTCAACGAGTCACCGGTGTTTATTCGAGCCCTTGCGGACATCGTAGTGCAACATTTACATGACTGCAAATCGGGGAAAGGTCCTGTGAGCACACAATTTGGCCTCCGTTGTCCAGGATGTACAAACGCGACTTGCGGAGCCCAAAAGACCTGGTTTGCGCGGGGCGGCCAATAGCTACCTAGGCATGTAACCTACAAGTCGAATATACGCGTCTCGTAATACTTGCTTCGAGTTCTTTACGGTCCATAAAAAAAAAGCCAAATTACTCCCGCGGAGGTCACTTAGTCAGCCTGATGATTATGCTTTCAAAGTATGTAAGTGTAACTGCCATGCAAGACCATGTAGTAAAAGCCCCGTTTGTTGGAATTATTTAAAAGGCCGAGCATGCTGTCAACTGTTCGATAGTCATCTCAATCTCGCATACTCTTAGAAATGACACTCTCGACTGTGATTTCTTCACCAGGCAAGGTCTTGATCGCTGGGGGGTATCTCGTGCTCGACCCAAAGTACTCAGGCGTTGTTGTCTCGACATCATCGCGATTTTACACGGTCGTTCAAGCTTATCAGGGCTGTGAGAATCGCATACGAGTCCGATCTCCACAATTCATAGATGCTGTCTGGGATTATTCGGTTACCACTGCTGGTTCTTCAGTAGTCGTCGAGGATGCTGAGACCAAGTACGTTGACCATTGATCTTTGGATGGTGTGCTGCTTCAACAGGATAAATTTAGCACCAGCAAGAATAAGTTCGTGCACCTCGCGCTGCAGAGCACTATTGCCGTCGCGTCTGAACTTCGTGGTATCTCATCAGTGATCGAAACGCTATCGACAGGCATCGATATCGCTATCGTAGGAGATAATGACTTCTACTCTCAAAGGCAAAAGGTGATTGATCAACTCTCGTATCCCCCAGGAAGTTAATCAATTGGATCGATGAATAGCTTGCCTCACTAGATCGAACATTCGATTCGTTATCCAAGATACCACCATTCTCACCGACAGGTGTTACTTTGTCCGATGTCCACAAGACAGGTCTGGGCTCGTCAGCAGCTTTAATTACATCGCTGGTTTCTGCCCTTCTCTTACATTTCTCGGTTATCCCGGCCACTGCTTTTGCTCAGGACAACGACGGGCGACGGCTTGCTCACAACTTGGCGCAGTATGTGCACTGTCTAGCTCAAGGGAAGGTCGGGAGTGGGTTTGACGTGTCTGCTGCTGTATTCGGAAGTCATCTCTACACCCGCTTCAATCCCGGGGTTCTCAATGACCTTATGAACAACGATGCGGTTAGTTTTTCGTGGAATTTTTATGATATAACCTATAACCCCCGTTCGATAGCTTCGATCACAGCCCCTTCTTCCTGTATTGCAGCCTTCAAATCCGGCATGGGATTATCGCATCCAGCCATTCAAGTTACCACCTTTGACGAGGATCATGCTTGCCGATGTAGACGCAGGCAGCAATACCCCTTCATTTGTTGGACTAGTACTTAAATGGAGGAAGGAGAAACCAGTGGAAGGTCATTTAGTCGCTTTCCAGAAATTTATCGTTGCTTAAAAGATGTTATTTTACAGCTGACGCCCTATGGACGGCTTTGGATAAACTCAACCAGTCACTTGCGCATACCCTTTTAGAACTATCCTCCCTGTACGAGAAGGATCCTGAAACCTATACAACTGTTGTGAAGTATATCTCATCTCTGCGAGTCCAACAGGTAAGCCTGTCGAGATCTTTGAGTGGACCTTTCGCCTCACGGACAATACAGTGGGATGCAAACCCTTTAAAAGCACCTGAAGAGCGGGCAATTATATCGCAGTTTACTGAAGCCCATCGTCTTTCGCAGGTAAGCCTGCTTATTGTATATGTTCATTAAATATACACAGAGTTTGAATCATAGGAGATCCGCAAGAAGATGAGAGAAATGGGAACGGTGACTACCGCCGAGATTGAACCAGAACAGCAAACGGAGCTGCTAGACGGATGCATTTCCCTTCCCGGCGTCATCGGCGGCGGTGTTCCTGGTGGTGCGCTCCCCTTTTCGATCAATCAAATCCTTTTGCTCAACCTGTACTCTAGCTGGGGGGTATGACGCAGTTTGGTTGTTGGTCTGTGAGCCAGCGGATCCATCCCCTGATATGTGGCCGTGGCAGCGCGTCGAGAACCTCTGGAAGACCCACGAGACCGTTTCACCTCTTTCTGCCGTAGAAAGTCTCGCCGGAGGTACTCGGATCGAAGAGCTGGATAAGATTCCTGGTTTGAGTGATGCCGTGGGATCCCTGTGATTATATTTGAATGCTAAGTACTGATAGTCCATCCTATACATATGCTGTAGATCTTTTTATACTATGAACATATCTTGGGTCCTCCTCCTGGTGTCCATGTTTTTCCGAGAGCAAGGAATAGCGAAATAACCATAACAATGATTCCGAATGCCGCACAAATGAATGCTGGAAGTTTGGTTCGACTATGCCAAGGAGTATTGCCGTCTACGAGTTTGATGTAGCATGCAGCGGGGAATATGTAGGCCAACGTCGTAGCGGATACTCCTCCAGTAATCTCGAGCATAACACCCAGATCGCAGGTGACCAGCGAGACTAGACAAGGACATCGTCAGTAGTGGTTCATGTTCATTGGGGTATAAGTAGCTACCAAGCATGGATGAAAGTAATATAGTTGAAGTAAAGAAAATATGCCGCTGCTGGTTGAATGGTTC
>QOVE01016829.1:0-11967 GCA_003521275.1 Tricholoma sp. MG99
ACGCGTAGTATGACAAGCAGTTAGGGTGATTTTGGCAGTGGATGGCGCAATACTGGTACAGCGGCCTGTCACATGTCTCGGAACAGATCACCAGGCTGGCCGACACCGTTACCAGTTTGCGAGAGATTCCCATGTGGGCGAAGAATAGGACTGAAACCAAAAAAAAACTTGAGCGCGCACTTATAAGGAAAGGAACGCTAAGATGGCAGTGTGATGGACCGGTGATGTGACATTTTCTGTGATCACTCTGGCACCGACAACTTCCTTCCTTCTTCTTCTCAACCAGCGCGCGGTGCGCCTGTCTTACGACAAATCCTCACGATTTAATGTCATTACATCCAAAGGCTACTCCTCTTGTGGCACCAGGCCACACAAGACCAGTCACTCACCTATCATTCTCCCAGATTCAAGATGACCACACTTTCTTGCTGGTCTCAAGTTGTAAAGATGGTAACCCGATGTTGAGAGAATGGACAGGAGATTGGATTGGCACTTTCCTTGGCCACAAAGGCGCCGTCTGGTGTACAAAACTTTCCCTCGATGCCTCCAAAGCAGCAACCGGCAGTGCAGATTTTACGGCGTAAGTCAGCTCCCTCCACACTTGTTATTATTTCCGATCTATACGATTTTAAAAGGAAAATCTGGGATACATATACCGGACATCCTATACATTCCTTCCCACACAATCATATCGTCCGGAGCGTCGCCCTATCCCCCAAAGCATCTCATCTTCTCACCGGCGGTCAAGAAAAGAAAGTCAGGATCTTCGATCTTAATCGTCCAGACGCAGAGCCGGATTTCCTCTGCGATTCGGGAGCGCTGTCTCACGACGGGACAGTTAAAAGTGTGGTTTGGATTGGTGAGAATGTTGGCGTGACAGCCGGTGAAGATGGGAAAATCAAGTACGTCTAAATCGAGCAGGTTGTTTATATAACGCTGATGGGTTTCACCTTGGATCTAGATGGTGGGATTTACGGACGAGAAGCCTTTCGACCACACTCACTTTCCCAAAATCTATCACTTCGATGGAATGGTCATCACAAACGCAGCGTCTTGTCGTAACATCTGGAAACACCGTCGCGTTCATTCCAGAATCACCGACTGTTCAATCCACGCACAGTCTTACCTTGCCGTACTCTCCTTCGTCGGCATCTATTCACCCGATCTTGCAGGACAGGTTCGTAACAGGGAACCTGGGTGATGAGTGGGTGAGAGTACACGGGATGGATGGTGAAGAAAGGGAAGTTTTAAAGGGTCACCATGGACCTGTGCACTGCGTGGAATTTAGTCCCGATGGAGAGATGTATGCTAGTGGAAGTGGTAAGAGCCATTAATCTTATCCATATGTTAGTCTGTTCTGATCGGCCCATTCCTCCTGTAATTTAGAGGACGGTCAGTCATTTTCATTGTGATATAGTAGCTATCCCTAATTGCTTTAACTGACAGGGACGATCCGCCTGTGGCAAACCACACCTGGCAAGCCGTATGGACTATGGCAAGGGCAAACCTCAAATGGCAACTAGCTATAGAATGCAATAATAATTACGATACCTACGTAAGACCTGGTGCTATACATATATATGGCTATACTGTAATTTGTACGTTTGGCATTTTACGCCGACTTTCTACTTCGAGTTTCAGCATTACGACAAAACTTGATTGAAACTGCGCACTGAATGCACTCCATTGCTCCAACGGGTCTGTATGCATATGCTTCACGACGTCCTCCCACACAATATCATGATAGTCCGGTGATCACAGGAGACGGCATGTACAAGGCTGTTTATAGTAACTAGTAACATAAATGCCTCGTGGCAATTATCGCATCATCGCTGTAGAAAAACATGCAAACGTTCAACGCAGGCGTCCTGGTCCTAACCCGTCCTGACCCCTGAAAATACGTATGGCACCGTACGTCGCGGGTCCTGGATTCTAATCTACAATATACGAACAAAGCGATCCGGATCTCAGTCTTTCGAAACTGTTGTGTTTGTTATGTTTTCTTCTTCTTTGTTGATTTCTTCGAAGCTGGGGTCGATGGACGGGAGTCCTTTTCCGCCTTGTGGACTTCATCAATGCCTCGCTTCTGGAATTACTGTCAATACCATCATTTACAAACGAAACAAAGTAATATACAGACCTTTCCCTTCGGACCTTTCGACCTCATCTCCTCTTGGTGTTTTGTCTCCGCTTCCTTCTCGATCATGCTAAGGAGTGTATTACATCTCCTCTGTATTTCTTGTGGTGATCTACTCTTGAAGAACCAGTCAAAACGAAAGACTGGAAACTCTGTAATGTCTTTCTTGATCCGCTCGTAGACATCATCAGCTTGCATCCCGTAGTGCCAAAGGCGACAAAGGAGATATCGGTCCTCCTCTTCGCTGTACACTTTCCCTTTCGTCGTGGGGTAGTTGAGCTCCAGCTCTTGCATAGGGTATCGCACGGATGCGATCTTTTTAGCAAGAAGGAATTCGAGATTGTCCCGTTTGTTACGCTTTGCCTCGCCTTCAGCTATGCGGACTTCTATTCTTGGAGCCTCTGAGATTGTGAGATGTAGTATGATCAACAAGTGACTATAAGAAAAGGACAGTAACGGACCTGCTAACGTCCTCCATTTTTTCTCGAAAGTCTCATAGTATTTTTCCACGTCACTTGCACTTTTCTCCTGTATCTCAGCAGCATAGACCTCAAACGGTTCTGACCTGGGACAAAACGTAAACGTGTATGCTAGAGAGAAGCATAACTCGTACCATCCATAGGCTTCCAGCGCCTTTACAAACTGCTGGAAATCACGACGGCTCCAGTCTGGAAAACCTTCTTCGATGTAAGCCTCTTTTTCTGCAAGCTCCTCCTCCGTCAAAGGTTCAGCTGCAAGAGTTCAGAAACATGCTGGCTGGACCGTGTAATAACAATACAAACCATTGTCGATGAATTCTTGTGCAGCCTGGCGTTCCTCTTCTAATTTTTCAGGTGTGTCGTCGGGGCCCGGAGGTTCTCGGAGTGTAGCTACGATGCCATTGAGTCGCTATCAACGACAGTCAGTGCTATGTAACAGTTATCAGAAGATAAGCCACACACTTTGTGCACTGCAAGCTCCCGCTCTTGCAACTGAGCTAACTCGGGCGGGAAGAACTGGAAGTCTTGACTACATGATAGTTCAGACGCGAATGGGAAAATGAAGTGAACACGAACATGGCAATTTGCTTTGGGGCTCTCGGAATCTTGGCAGCTTTTTCAGGCTTCGAAGGGCCTGCACGTAAAGTATCCTTAAAGTAATTGTCCACCGAGTAGTTTGACTTCCGCTCTCTTTTCGAAAGCGACAAGAGATTGAAATTGAGTTGTTTGCGCTGTTCATCCACATATGTTAAACAATAAGTATGCAATGATGGTAATCAACACTTACTCCTGTTCGAAAATCTTCACCTTCCCATTGCTGAACAGACGCTTCTGACTTAAAGTTACTTAGGTCCTCAAGGTTGAGCCCTTCGTATCGACTGTTCAACTCCGAAGTGCGTTCTTCGCCACGCTGAATGATCGCATCGATGCCATCGTTTACCAG
Organism: Tricholoma sp. MG99; assembly: GCA_003521275.1. NCBI lineage: Eukaryota > Fungi > Basidiomycota > Agaricomycetes > Agaricales > Tricholomataceae > Tricholoma > Tricholoma sp. MG99. Next base: position 3,560 of record QOVE01016829.1, read on the forward strand.
TAACCTGCATGGTGACAAGTCCCTAAATAAGGTTCTTTAAGAATTTCAAGACATCGGGTCTTACTCTTCTGCTGAGTTGATGATCTTTTCGGCCCCGTGAGTGATCATCTCCAACAGCTCTTCTTTATTGGCTGCCGCTAGATCATAACATCAATACGCCACTCAAGCTTCATGAAAGAACCGACGAACTTTTGGCTTGTTGAGTCCTGCCTTGCTGTATGACGAGTTGATCTAGTCTCAACTTCTGTGCCGCCCTCTCCAACATACGTTCTTCTACACTCCCTTCTGTAATAAATCTAAAAACATACACCTGCTTAGTCTGTCCAATACGATGTGCGCGGTCCATTGCTTGCAGATCGGCTTGCGGGTTCCTAGAAGATATTGCATTATGAGTCGAAGACAAGGAAAAACAGAAACAGTTCCTGGTACCAATCGCTATCATACAACACCACGATATCCGCGGTGGTCAAGTTGATGCCCAACCCTCCCGCACGGGTTGTGAGCAAGAATATGAATTTCTCCGAATCAGGTTTGTTGTATTCATCGATGGCAACTATACGATCCTCGTGCGCAGTACCTCCATCGATGCGGCAATATTCTGGGTATCATATGATATACATCCAACAAGAGAATGTGAAGGGAAGCTTACTGTATGATCTGAACAGACAATAATCCTCCAAGATATCAAGAACGCGACTCATCTGGCTAAATATAAGAACACGCGATCCTTTCTCCTTCATCGATTTGAGGAGCTTATCGAGAATAATCATCTTGCCCGAGTTTTGGATGATATGCTCATCGGTTGTGTATGGAGGGCCAGGTTCCTGGAAATAGCATAAGTTTAAGACTACAGAAATAGAAGAATGATGTATATACAGCTCCATCAAAAAGATATGGGTGGCAAGTTACTTTACGAAGCTGATAGGACCTACTTAGCTTAGCGGATGCAGACAAGGAGAACAACGCACTTGCATGACCATGTTCATTAAACGTGTCTTCCCTTCCTTTTTCCCCGTCAGACCTATAATAGCGATGCATAAATAACATCGAACCACCAGGTGATGCATATAACTGACCATTTACAGCATCGATGTCCTTCTCCAAAACAGAGCGGTACCATTTGCGCTGCATCTCCGTGAGACCAACGTATATGTTAATTTCCTTCTCTGTTTCCAGATATTTAGTAACCTTACAGAAACTGACTCGTAGCACGACACTTACTTGGCAGCAGATTCTTCTCTACATCGCTCTTGACCCTCCTCAGTAGAAACGGTCTTAAAATCTTGTGCAGCGCCTCAACCACCTTGCGGCTCTTCTCTTCCTCCCCTTCCACACCGGCCTCATCCTTATGCAAAAAACTGTCGAGGTCCGCATATTCTACGAATATCTCCGGGCAAATGAAATTCAATAAAGCAAATAACTCCTTCAGGTTGTTCTGGAGGGGGGTGCCAGTAATCAGAAGCCTTCCTCGCGACATGAAAGCCCGAACAATCTGTGACAGTATGGAATCGACGTTCTTGATCCGATGTGCCTCGTCGATGACGATATACTCGAAGGAGAATTTTTTGAATGTCGATTTTTCAATTAGACAGATTTCATAGGAAGTTATGCACACTTCGAAGTCCTGCGGTAGCAGTCGGTTTGCAATGATCTCTGCACGCTCCTCTTTTGTGCCTGTGAGCACAACAGTGTTGACATCAGGCGTCCATCGTTCAAACTCGCGTTGCCAGTTTTGAAGGGTAGACTTGGGAACAACGACCAAGTGGGGCCCACCGATGTCCCGGTAATGTTTGAGATAGGAGAGGAAGGAAATTGTTTGTAAGGTTTTGCCAAGGCCCTGTGGGAAGTTGCCATATGTGAAACGACGGAGATAATAAAACTGACCATTTCATCAGCAAGGATTCCGTTGAGACCATTGTGGTGTAGTGAGACCATCCAATTCAGACCTTGTAACTGATAGCCTCGCATTGTTCCATTGATGACTATATGTAATGAGTTATGCGAACGACAGTGGTCGGACAGGACTCACAGCTAGGTGATTCTTCAAAGACGTATGGCTGATCATTCCCATCAGCTGCCATCTCTCCATCCTTCAGCATCTCCTCGTCTTCTTCTTTTTCAGATTTGCGATGACGAGCACTCGTGTCACTGAGCAGTATGTTAGTTCTCAGCCTGACTGAGTTGGTCCAAGTTCAACTGACACAGGTTTCTTTCGGCCACGGCCTTTAGGCTTGGGTTGCGCATCCAACATTGCTGCATATTCTGGGTCCCGAGCTCTCTGGTTTGGCTACGTGAGGTATAGGCACCGATGCAGAACGCGTGATAATCACCTTGATGTCCACAAAATGCTTGAACAGTTCGGTCTGGCCTAGTAGATATGAATAACGCTTGACAGCATCCGTAATCTTTCGAGCATTAGTTGTATATGGTTAGAGAGCAAATGAGTATAATAGCATCATACCTTGGCTTTGTCCATTGCCTGCCGCTTAACCTGCAGCTGTCCTTCGGCGACTATTCGCTTTTGTTTTTTATGCTTTCGCTCTTCTGCCGACACTTGATTTTTGGTCTTTGATGGACTTGTAGCCTACATCGAGAAGTTAGTCTAGCCCAGCGGCGGAACACAATAGATGTACTTGATTATCCTCGACCTCACTCATTAATTCATCTTCTTCCATCGCATCGTTATCGTATTCACTCTCGCCGTCCGCACCTTGACTGGGCTGAGAGACATTCCGCGTCAATATAAGGAAGGGCTATACAGACTAAGCAGGATACCTGGCGTGAGACAATATTGCTGGGGACAACATCACTGAGGATGTCCTCGTCCATTGCACGGTCAACAGTAAAGGTCTGCGCCGAAATTTTAGTACAAAGCAAGGAAAAGCCAGGAACCTCAGCGTACACTCATGGTGGAGAGAGAAGACTCGCCTGTGACGTGACTACGTGACAGTACGCGTTCAACACCGTGACCTCAGGTTGCTATTCAATGTGCACTATAGTCGGATACTAGACGAAATTCACAGCTGCTGTCTGATTTCTTATTGAATCCCTTAGTCGGTCTTCTATGTTACACTCAGGAACGATGCTTGCTTCACCTAGCTTCACCCTCAGCCTTCATTTTCGGTCCCTGCGCCACAATTCAGCTTGATCATGAACTTGGCACTTGCCAGGACTTCAAAAGTGGAGGCAGTTTTGTGGGTGTTAATCGTGTGACTGATGAGCGCCCACAGCTAGATAAGGCAGAAAGACTCGACCACGCATTCTTTCCAAGTTTCCAATTAGCTGAATCCTGATGGATTCACCTGCCACAAACCATCCTGAAAGTACACTTGGGAACGGTCAGTTGCAACATCTCGAGGTTTTCCTCGTTGTATTTATCGGCTGTGAAATCAGGCCGCGGGGACTTCCAGCGAGGTGCATAAGGGGGCACGAGGATATGATCGAGCTCCAGGCCGCCTTTCATTTTTGGAACATGAGAGGTGGGCCTATGTCAACGGTATCGACGGTATCGAGGTCTGGTGGTAAATTGGTATGGTCTTGAGGTTCAACGTTCAACCAAGCTGTATCTGACCCATCGACGTTGCCTATGACGCTATTTGCCATCAAAGATATCCCTTTCTACGGGTGTAATCTTGAATTCGTTGGACCAAGACATAGATTTCAAACAGACGGTGTTGCACTTATGCATTCCCTTATACATCGTGATCTTGTTGCCCGTACCATCCTGATACTGATAGGAAAACCAGTTGTCATTAACAGCGACCCTGCTAACAATAAGTACACCTGGACCCACACACCAGGGAGCTCACGGAGTTCAGGCTTGCTAAAAATTGTGCCGAAATTTACAATTTTAGTAAGTTGCCTGAGATCTTTCCTGAAACTGTCTTCCTCAGGTACCCTGAAACGGCGAAACCTTTCCTGAAATTATGAATTTCACTCCTGATCCTGAAATCACGCATTCCGGCAAAGCTTTTATTTTGCCTAAAAAGGTGAACTCTCTGGTGTGCCAAGCCTTCTCATTGCTTTGCAACCTGCGGGGCCATCATGAATCATGCTTATGTCCCTTGGAAGATAGGCAAGGCAGAAAAGGCACGGTGGACGGTCCACTAGTATGAACTATGTAAAGAATGCAGCTGTTCGACGAGGCATACTCAGAATTACCTTTTGTTGCCCAGCAGCCCAAACGAGCTCCTTCGAGGCTCGACTCGTTAACCTTCCGTTCAACAAATTGGTGCTCCCCCACCTGAATGACGACCAGGATTGTGTCATAGTATAGTCCAGCCTTAACATGATTATGGTGATAGCTGTTGATCTTATATTCTTAAAGCAAACACAATCATTACGACGTACACGTATAACTGAGAGACAAAGTCAAGGGCCTTAGGGAGTCAACAGTAAAGATGGATGGACCATGCTGGATACACATTCCGTTGTGAGCAGGGCGGCCTGTTGTTGCTCAGTTTTCAGCTTCTGTTTTGCTCCGAATACAATTTGTCATGCTGAGGTAGACGCGTTGAGGTGCATGAGGGCTGCAGTGCTGCTGCGCCTGGTCACTCATAAGAACTGCAACAAACCAAGAGCCAACTTGAAGGAACAATTGTATTTATTCCAAGTCCTTGCCCATGTTCTGCAAACCTGCTGAAATTACCAGCTCGTCATTCGTTCAACCTGACACAAAGATCAATCTGTTCATTGCTCAAAGTGCATCAAGTTGCCAAGGACGATTCCCTGGAAAGCATACGGCTGTGGAACGACTGACTACGGGGGGATATGATCGAGATGTCCTCAAACAATGACTGCAAATTCACTTCCTTGCTGGGTAGTGCACATGATGATGGCAGGTCGTCGTATAGGAACTTCGATGATATGTACTATCCAATACATATGATAGTATTGGCTATGCATACCAGTGCTATCTTGATTAGTAACACCCCCTTGTGGTTTTCTCGCCTGCATCCACCGTGACCTTCCTGTTCGATCCGACTTTATTGCAATGCCAGTAGAAGTGAAGAATAAAGTATGTCTAATGTGAGTCTACCCACAGCCTTTTCTCCTTCTTTGTGACCATAACCAACACAGTGTACACGATGGGTGGGGAGTAGCCACAGAACCTGGGCTCGAAGGCAACGCCATCGAGGCAGGGGACACGACCAACATGGATACGATCGCGAAGGATCACAGTTACCGTACCCTTGCTGCTCATGGAACTGCTGTCGGCCTTAGTGAAGGACTTATGGGAAACTCGGAGGTTGGGTACGTGTCGATTACTAGTTTTGTTCCATCATTTTATCCTGATCGCTATTCCTAGACATCTGAACATCGGCGCCGGGCGCATAGTGTGGCAGGACATCGTGCGGATTGATGTATCTATCAAGAAAAGGCTCTTCCACAAGTCAAAACCCATCGTAGACAGCTTTAAGAGAGCTAAGGATGGAAATGGAAGATTGCATTTACTTGGATTGGTGGGTTTTATCTACAATAAAAGTCGGGCCAAAAAGTACTATCGTCTTGCTAGGTCTCCGACGGCGGCGTACATTCGCATATAACTCACCTCTACGCCCTGCTCGAAACCGCCAAGGAAATCGGCGTTCCCCATACATACGTGCATTTCTTCGCTGATGGGCGTGATACGGCTCCACGCTCTGCCTCTGGCTACTGCCAGGACCTACTCGACTTTATGAAGAAGGAAGCCTATGGCGAACTGGCGACCGTTGTGGGCAGGTACTACGCCATGGACCGTGACAAGCGCTGGGAACGAGTCAAGGTCGCTGTGGACGGCTTGGTTAACGGAGAAGGAGAGGACGGAAAGGGAAGAGAGGGTGTAGTTGGAGTTATCAAGGCAAATTATGAAAAAGACGTCACCGATGAATTCTTGAAGCCGATCATTGTAAATGGGGATGCTGGCCGTCTCAAAGGTATGCTGGGGAATTGGTATCTTTTACAAGAATGACAATAGTTTGTGCCCATAGACTCTGATACCCTGTTTCTATTCAACTATCGGTCGGATCGAATGCGGGAGATTGCTGCTGTCCTTGGTCTCCCAGATAAACCGATGGAGGTTAACGTTCCTAACAGTTTGGTCAGTCTTCCGTCTACTACCCTGGAAATTTAATAGATGTATTGAATTCTAGGATATTACTACCATGTCGCGCTACAATGCCGACTTCCCGTTCCCTATCGCCTTCCCTCCACAAGCGATGTCCAATGTCCTCGCCGAATGGCTTGCAAAACATGGCATCAAGCAAGCTCATATTGCAGGTCCATTGTCATTTTGACCGCTTTCGTGATTCATTTTTTGCTCACTGTGCTCTTGCTAGAAACTGAAAAATACGCGCACGTAACATTTTTCTTTAACGGTGGCGTTGAAAAGCAATTCGAAAACGAAGAACGACACATGATTCCCTCTCCGAAAGTCGCCACATACGACAAAGAACCTAAAATGAGTGTTCACGGAGTAGCCGAGAGAGTTGCCCAGGTCCTTAAGGAGGGCGAACATGAATTCGTTATGTGCAATTTCGCGCCTCCAGATATGGTTCGTCATCGTTAATTCCACCCTTCATGTTACCGAAATAACACCACAGGTTGGGCACACTGGTATATACGACGCTGCAGTTATTGCTATTACCGAGACCGACAAGGCAGTGGGCACCATCTACAAAGCCGCGCAGGAGGCCGGGTACATTCTGCTCGTTACGGCTGACCACGGGAATGCGGAACAGATGCGTAATAAGGAAACAGGCGCCCCCCATACAGCCCATACCACCAATCCAGTACCATTCATAATGACCGGAGACCCAGCAAAATATAAGTTTGTAATAGATAATGCAAAGAAGAGCTCTGCAGAGAAGGGAGAAAATCAGGAAGAAGATGAAGAGGAGGGTGCATTGTGTGATGTTGCTCCAACCGTATTGGATTTGATGGTGAGATACCCTATACATTGGCATCCTGCAGGCGCTGAGCTCTGGACTCCTTTGTGCTTACAGGGCTTACAAATTCCTGAAGGTGAGTTTTATGGGTTCAAAGAGATGGCATAATTGACCTTTGAGTTTCTTACTCTTCTAGAAATGACCGGTCGATCCCTGCTCGTCAAAGACTGATGGCTGAAGAGAACTTGGTGGGCTCCGTGCAGCAAAGACGAAGAATAGAGCTTTCACGGAGGACTGGATTGACGGTCAGAAAGTAAAGTCATAGCGTAGAATTGGCATAGAATCGTGTTACATCTAGGTGTTGTATAAATAGTAGACGAGGGAGAGAAGGTCGTCAGCCTGAGTGCGGTTAGACAGGTCCGGATATATATACCGAGTTATCAACTGAGGCTGAACATGAGTTAGCTGTTGTTGAATTCCAATTGGACGAAATCGTCTACGAAACCAAATTGCTGTAAGTTGTCTTCTTCGGGACCGTACTGTACGTCTTTCAAGTTGTAACCTTATGAGCGCCTGCGATTGACCAGTGGAACTTACGGTAGACTCGGACTTGCCGGGCCGACACGTGCACATACACTGGCAGATGTTGCTCTTCGCCTGCATGTAAAGTCAGCTGAGCATGCTAGAAGCCTTATATTAAAGGCTGTCGATGGAATGCATATCGACCATTCACATCCCCACTGATAATCCATCATGATACTGTCGAAATTCTCGAGAGCTTTGGGGGCTGGACCCATAGTAGTCCGCCATCCCATCATACCTAGAAGCCGTTCCATTTTCCAGAGCCACATCCTTCGAGGGGCTCCACCAGTCCAATCCATATCGCCTTTGGCGCCTATTGGTGTCAATGCAGCTATTCAAGCATCAAATGACTCCGGCATTGCTGCGCGACCCAAGATATTCGACGAGTTTAGCCTCAAAGACCGTGTTGGGGTCGTGTCGGGCGCAAACCGGGGACTCGGTCTCGAGATGGCATTAGTGCTGTGCGAAGCAGGTGCACGCGCAGTGTATTGTTTCGATCTCCCGCCTGAGCCGTCCGATGAGTGGAAGAAAACGAGTGAATTCGTGAAAAAAATGGGAAATGGGTCGCGACTGGAGTACGTCAGTGCTGATGTGAGAGACCAGAAGAATATCTGGGAAAAGGTCAAGGCGATTGGGGACAGGGAAAAGAGAATGGACGTCTGCGTTGCTGCGGCGGGAATTTTAAAGACTCATACTGACTGCTTGCATTACCCTGCGGAGCAGTTCAAAGAGGTATGGCACTGGCAGGACCATTGTCTATCGGCTGCGCTAACTATACTTTCAGGTCTTAGATGTCAACACTAGCGGAGTTCTGTATACTGCACAAGCCGCAGGACAGCAGATGCTGCGTTTCGGAAATGCAGGAAGTATCATCTTGATTGCGTCCATGTCCGGAAGCATCACCAACAGGGTGCGTCGGCCATGCGACAGTTCCCGCAGCGAAATGATCGTCCTTAATTA
>QOVE01016995.1:0-15299 GCA_003521275.1 Tricholoma sp. MG99
CCTATATAAGCATACTAGTAGTACTACTTACATTGTTCTCATACTTCATCAACATGGTTCATCGTAACAGAAATTCTGAGAATCACCTCGAAAAGCACTCTTTATTATGGTATCTCGTTGGTCTTTTCTTTATTCTTGCTTCCTCTTTGCTTTTTCCAACCTGGCACACAACTGGCGAACTCGACAGGATCTCCCATGAAGGCGTCGACAGTGACGATTTTTTCGACCTCAATTTAGAACTACAGCGCGCCGCTTTGATTCCCGCACACTCATTGACCGCCATATTTCCTTTGACATCGCGAGCGATGCCTTTTCTTGGCGATATCCTGCTACCGCTGCTTGCACCCTCAGCGTACTTATTCGAGATAGTCATCGTGTGCCCTACTTCACTTATCTCTGAGGCTCGGACCATGCTTCGAAAGCTTGATACGTCCATCTCCGATCATCCAGATATCCGGTTACATCCCTTGGTTGGCCGTTTGCATCTAGACTTGGTCGTCATCAATACGGCTTCTCAGGTGTCAACTGGCTGGGTTCTAGTGATGAACGAGCATGGGCTGTTGCAAACAAGCAACTTTTCCCAGGCTCTACTCCTACACCCATTGGTTATCCCTGTTCCTATAGGCCCCAGAGGAGTTTCCGTATCAGCCAACAATACGTCTTGTATCATTCCCTCTGAAGTACCTCAACGAGCTTCGTATCTATATCCCCCTTTCGTTATGCCTACGTCTCTTATTATGAAATTTCAGTCAGCCAGCGACGACTCTTGGGCTGCGTTGGGCTACCACATCTCTGAATCTCGCTCCGATGGACTCGGCGGAATAGTAACTGGCTTGACAAATCTGGATTCTGCATGGTGTTCTGCTTCACGTCACTCAGCCATTTCCCCCGTACATCAATTTGGGCGGAATATAAGTCATGCAAAGTCTACGTCATTTACCTTTGGAACATTTGCTATCTTTCTCCCTGCATTGCAAGACCTGCGGGTCTTTACCACATTCCTGTGCCTTCTACAAATGCGTAACCACGATGTCAAAGTGTTTATTTATGAAGAGGTGGACAATGCGAGTAATAGGCAGGGATGGGACGATCGCCATCTCGCCGTGGAAGGATGCCGCTTGACGTACAGTGTCGGCTTGAGCCACCCGCCGTCCCACCCTCATTCTTCAAGACAAATCGCGTCAAATTGGGTGAAAACCCTCGATCGTCAACCTGATGTTGTTCTGGGATTAAGTGAAGAAGCTCAGTTCATTGGGCTGTCAGGTTTCACTCGCTCGAATGACTTCTATGAACTTATACTCATACCTCGGTCCGACGTTCCGCATTGCAGTTGGATGTGCTCGCTATCCCTGGCAGAGTGGCAAAGTTCGGCCTCCTTCGTCTTGCTACGCTTAGGTTGATTATATTTTGTCAGATTGGAATGCCTTTCGCATCGACGTCAGTATCATCACCAAAGACAGACCATTCTCCTTGACCAGACTATTGTCCTCGTTATCGAGTGGAATATTCTTCGGAGATACTGTCGATCTTCGTATTAATCTGGAACAATCATCCGATCGTGCAACCATGATGCTAGCTGAAAGTTTCAACTGGACCTACGGCAGTCTTTTCCTTCACCATCGGGTCATTCAAGGTGGACTTCTTCCGGCCATCGTTGAGTCTTGGTACCCTCGTTCAAATGACTCCTATGGCCTACTACTTGAAGATGATGTTGAGCTTTCCCCGCTCTTCTACGCGTGGGCGAAAATGTCTCTTCTTCGATACAGGTATGCTATTCAGGCTTGTGTTTGTATGTTGTCAAACCTCACCTCCGCCTCTCAGATATGGTGACCCTAGCAACAGATCACCTCATCTCTTTGGCATCAGTCTTTATCAACAGAAGAACGTTGAGCTTCCACCGGAGGGCCGGCGAGCATTCAACGCTCGTGATCTGTTTTTCGCTAGTGGTTTTGCTAGCCCCTCAACTCCGTACCTATCTCCAGTACCATGCAGCTGGGGAGCAGTATACTTTCCGGAGCATTGGCGTGAATTTCATTCCTATCTTTCTCTCAGGCTTTCCGAACATTCGATGAAGATTGACGAAATAGTAGTTCCAAACGTGCGTTCAAATAGATGGAATAAGTCCTGGAAAAAGTACTTCATCGAGTTGGTGTATCTCCGGGGATATGTGATGCTATATCCAAATTATCCGGATTTCGTCTCTCTGTCAACAAATCACTTGGAGGTTGGCTCTCATGTAAAAGTTCGGACGAAAGAAAAACAGGAGTCGTTCATTGTGCCACTGATGCCACTTTCTTCCTCTCCACCACTCCCTTCTAGGTTGCTCGAGATGCCGGATAATACCCTTCCTGAATGGAATTTGCTGCCAGTCCTGAACCTGACGGGAGAGTTGACAGCCCTAATCTCACTAGCTGAGATCGGAAGACTGCGACGCACCGAGCTCACAGGGTGCGTCAATGATCCCGCATTGTATGACGTACGAGATCTCATGTGCATTGGCGGATGAGTAAGATGAGCTTATCAGATCAGTAGTATACAAAAAGGATAAATGTAGAGATATCATGACTAGCGAAAGCATTACAGAGCAATCTGAGAACTGTCTAACCCAAGGGCATGTAGGAAGAGATTTACATTAGCTAATTTTGTCTGACGCTCATCCTCAGTAGTAACCCAACCCTTGTTCGCCCTCAATACATTGTCCAGAATCTTCTCGCGCAAAGCTGTAACGAGGACGTGGTGTTGCTCAGTAGCGGCATGCAGCGCTACCGCGGCGAGCAATTGCCATACAGGCTGATCAGCTTGGTCTACCGGTCTGACCTGTCCAGGAAGAGTGTTCGAACCCATTCTTGTCGAGGGGAAAAGCGAGGGAAGATGTGGAGCAAGAAGTTGGAACATATGATCGAACATGAGTTGCCTAGGACAATTACGGTTGAGACTAAAGGAGATATTAGATAAGTTCTGCATACCATTGCTGGGCCTCTTCAGGTGTTGGCGTCTCAGTAAGCTCGATTCCGCTTGATAGCGCTTGTTTCATAACCTCTACTCGACTGAGCAGTAATGTCAGCAGAGCAACCCCAGCCTAAGCACAGTGAGTAACATTACGCAAGAAGGGCGATAGTTCCTACATACCCCTGATCGTGCAACTAGTACAATGTTGGTTCGATCCAGTAACAACCCGAGGAGACCTGTGACAAGTCGAAGATCTGCTCTTGCAACAACAGGTAAGATGCTATGTAAAACACCCAGCAAGAATGCTTCAGATTGGCGCTCTGCGTCTGCGCGTTCTCTTGAATCCTCGAAAGTGTCCAGTAAATGAGCCTGCTGAACAACATCTAGCTGATCGAAGCATGCGACAAGTAGAGTCAGGAGCGTAAACATCCTTTGATGACTCAGGTGACGAGTCAGCCTTGGTAGGATTTTTTTGCCTTTGCTTGGAACTAGGAGTGAAATGAAAGGATGGGGATTACTGCAGATGATGGAAATGAGCGACTGCTGATTTCATGACAGAGGAATAGAATCACCTAGTCTCGAGCGGTACCATGACCTTCAGACAGTCCCAAAGCTCATCGACTGCCTCATCATACTCTCGCTTCCTGCCAAACAGTCAATTATGAAGAGACTTAAGATCGACATGAATAGCTCACCACCCCTGCGCTTGTTCCTGTCCTTCTTCTGGGGTAACTTCATTTCTTTTGATCCCTTCTGTCTTGAATAGTACGTCATATAGATTTTCCAAGGCCACTAGGATCTGTCGATGAGTTAAGGGCTGCGTGCGAATCAGGTTGCCCGGCTAGCAAAAAGACTTGAATGGGATTCGCGAACGGTGGGATATTGTATCACTTACATCGCCTACATTACCCAAAGCTTCTCGACCTAACTTGGCAGCCTGTTTAGCAGCACCCTCATTTGGAATCTGGACGGAGTCTCTTGATATGTGTACATGGGCTGGAGACATTGTTGGAGAGCTGTGGTTGGCAGCATCGACGTGAAGGAGTTGCCGGGGAGCTGCCTTATAGCTTCGTCCAGACGTTTTGCCAAGAGCGCCTTGGAGACTATGAAGAGCTAAGTATACGTTGTCATTAGTATCACATTATTTGCCAAATTTGAAAAACCTACAATGTAGGCCTTTCTCTTCTTCTCTCTTCCTGGCATTACTGACGATCCTCTCGACCTGCTGCTCCATCCGTAGCATTGCGTTAGGCCGTCTATTCCCACCTTTTTGAGTCAAGCCAAGACCAACACCGCCTCCCGAAGTGAACTTCAGCACACGCTCGTCCTGAGATTGGATTCCCATGCGAGATCGCTGAATAGCCCCATACACTTGGGCATAAAAGTCATCTGCATACGGGTCCTGTGTGACGAGCTGGGAGACCTGTATTCTGGTAATGAAATCCTTGTCTGATTGTGTCATAAGGTCATTATAACGAGCCTTGTTTGAAAATTGATATTCAACGTGGTAGAGCAGACCGGAGTTATTCTTACCATATGCGCAATTTTCGTTGCCTTTCTCCTTCTCTTTTCTTCCATCTTCTCGGCCTCGACTATCTTCTTCATCGCTTCCATTCTCAAAGACTCCTGCTCAGCTTGTGTGGATGCGCCTTGCATGTCCCGCATGAATTCAACTTGTGCCATTTCCGAAAGGAGACGTTGCTGTAGTTGGGCGTTCTGAAGGCCATACTGCATGTTCTCTTGTAGCGAAAGTGAGAAGGGACTACGTCGAGTAGCAGGAGACTCAGAGCGTTGGTGCAATGTATGGGCAAGCTGCAACTCAGTCATGGTCGAACCAGAAGGCTGCCCACGGTGGATGATGTGATTTGGACTGTGATTTTTTTGCAAATGCATCTGGGCGACCCTTTGTCGTTCCATTTGGCGCTCCAAGTCTTCCAATCGTAACTGCTCCTGTAATTCTAAGAGGCGCTGCTGTTGCTGTAGTTCTTGCTGCTGCTGAAGGAGAAGAATTTGACGCTGGTGTTCGTGGAAACGAGGAGACTGAGAGGCACCAGGAAGCATTCGGGGCGGAGGTGTTTGGTGGAGATGTTCTCTGTGATGCTGCTGTTGTAAGGCACGGTGGATTTGGAGTTGATGTTGCTGTTCTTGTTGATACTGAAGTAATTGCTGACGTTGAAATTCTTGCTCCTGCTCTTGTTGAAGTATCCGCAAGCTTTCCTCTTCTTGTTGTAGTAGCAACAGCTGCTGCTGCCGTCGAGCTGCTGCGCGAGACTGGTTAGCTGCTGCATGCATCTCAGCCTCGATTTCTTGTAACGTCCGAACGCCAGCTTGGGTAGTGGTAGTAACAGGGGTGCCTGGTTGTTGGCCTACTGCGGGTGACGCTCTTCCAACATATGGAGATAACCTCGATGACGATGGCGAACCTCGACGAAGCTCAGAGCGACCCACGCCATTGATTCGAGGAAGAACAGAAAACGGTGATTTGTCGTCCCATATCGCTTCCAAGGAGTTAGAAAGAGGTGGAACTGATAACAAAATAGCGGGTCAAGAGCAGCACAGGCGAGCTACATGTTAGTAAAATCGTACGAAGTTGACTAGGCTTGGGGGAAGGAGCTGGCATTTTGGCTTGATGGGTGCTCTCCTGAATAAGTTGTGCCATGTCCTTCGATGGACGAGTATGGTGAGGTAAAGCAGGTCTAGAGAAATCGAAGTCTTTTCCTAAACGAAACTTTGAGCTGATCTCCTTCGAAAGCAAGGACTTTCTCACCAACACTGCCAGTTCCACCAAAAGTCACATCGTTCAGTTCATCACCTCCTTCTTGAAGAAGATCTCCTAAGCCATCATATCCTTCCTCGCCCCAAGTATAAACAGCGACTTCACCAGATTGACTTTTGTTGAAATCGAGCTTCTCCTGTTCTAGATCGCTTTGCTCGAAACCAAAGAAAGCCATAAGTACATAAAGAAACGAGAAGCCGTGAAAAAAAAATTGCCAAGAATCGACAAGTCCAGACCCTTGACAACTTCAAGGCTAAGTAAATTTCCGATTCAAAGTTTGCTTTTATTGTCCATGCCAAACATTGAACATAATGTTATCTAATCTGTCCTCACGGTCCGTTGGAACGTCGATACTATGCCATCTTCTTTCCATGCTTCTTGTGTACAACCTCTAAAAAGTCCAACAGTGTGCTGGCACTCCAGGCTTGTGTGTTGCAAGAGTCTGAGCAGTACTGCCCGTTCTCATTCGTCAACTCAGGTATTCCGGCCCAAGGATCGTTTTGAATATGACGGCGAGGCGAGAGCAAAATCTGATGGAGATGGTATAGGACATTCTTTGTGTCCTATACAAATAATCAGTATATTATGTCTAAGCAAGTAGACCCGACGTACCTCCTCACTTCCTCCTTGACGTATTGCAAAATGACGATAGGCACGCAGAAAGTACCCCAATGGCCAACCCCATTCAGGACCCTGCGATTGTGCATTGTTAACTAGATGTCAAGGCTACAGAAGGACACAGACATTATGATAGTTTAATCCTTTTGCAATTGCTGGGTCGGACGAATCGTTGGCGTTGTCGTAGACAGGACGGTACTGGAGGTCTGTAGGGTCTAACGTTTTCATTCCAAGTGGTCCTCGTAGAAGCTGATCCGCAAGTTGTAGGGCACCAAGTGCATGCTCATCGTTGAACATCTCGGGTGCCACGGTCATAGCAATCGGGAAGTTCGGACGGAACTGGTAATCAGACCACTCTCTTCCAGAGCCAGACCCGTAGACATCTTTATAAATACCCCTGCGGTTCACGATCGCGGAATTTATTTTGTACTTGGTATCATCCAACGGATCTGGTGTACTTGAGTAGCTGAGATCTTAAAGAATGTAACACTTACCAAGGGGCACGTAATAACATTTCTCGAAAGACGCTTGAATTAAATCTGACCATTCTTTGTACGAAACAAGTCTGCTTTGCCCGTTGACTGTTAGCAGACAAGTCAGAGTTTATCATCTGAGGAATCGTGAGGTTACTCACGGTGTGCACGAACTCCCTTGAAAGGAAATTCACCAGTCCTGGACAATGCGTCCAACCATCGCAGAGTACTCTTCAACAGCCCAGTGATTTCCACAGGGGCGCCATCTCTTGGCGTCCCAGGAACGCCCTTGGTACCTGCCTTTTGCGATTCCCCCATCTTGTCCATCCACGTTCCACAATTATATTGATTTCCTCCAAATATGAGCCCAGTTTCCCAATCAACATATATGTCAATGTTGAATCCTTCATTACTCATTTGCATATCGAGGTCCGGCCCAGCGTTATGCTCCCTAAAATGAATACCATCCGCATGGCGCTGAAGAATCTCTTGTATAATTTCAGCAACACTACTCGTGTAGGCGTAAGCACGCTGATCATCCCAAGGAACCCATGTGTCGTCCTTCGGGAATCGACGCCTGACGGATTCGGAGAGTATAGAAAGCCCATCAGGTGCACTATTCACGTAATCTTGGATATTCTGGAGCATCCACCAAGGTGAGTCACGAGAGTTATACCTGAACGAGGCCCTCAGTAAAGCGTAAAATGATACCGAGCAACTTACCGAGGATTGCGTACGGAGTCCAATAAATTGGGAATCAACCCATGTTTCAGAGTGGACGCAAATGCCAGGATATGTCTCTTGGCTCCATCGAAGTTACCAGTCGTGATGAAGAGACCTCGCAGAGAAATAAATACATCCCGACCCCAGCACCTGGCCCATCCAGCAGCAAAATGCGGAAGACCAGCAGCAAGAGAAGGTGTAGCGGCACTAGGGTCAAGCGACGCCGATTTGACTATCCCATGCATTTGAACAGCACACAGGGCTAGGTCATGGGTAAAGGTATGGCCTTCGACTATAAATTCTGATGATTGCTCGATGACTGCACGACGCGCTGCCTTATATGCTTCGGAAACAACAAGTGCGAAATATTTCGGACGTAAAAAGTTCGGGACGTTGGCCTTGATGCGCTCAAAGCGCTCCTTAATCCATTCAGCAGGCTTCTCCAGTCTGGGGAACATCTCCACTTGCCTGTAATAGAAGTAGAACGAGTGAGTGACCAGACCAGCTATGATGACGAAGGTAATCAAAACAATGCTACGCACTCGGTCAATCGTTGGTGGACATAATCTAAAGCCCAAACGCCTTCTCTCAGATGCGCACAAAGGGAGTGGCCAAGATCATTATACTTCATGATACTTCTCAACGGATGCATCCAACCCTCGAGCCCACAATACACCATCCTCCCTAGACCAGGTACCTCATATGCACCGAACTTTCCTTCAGTCGCGTCACGTTCTTCTCCGTCCGCACGATGTAGAATGACGTTTAGGTCAACCAGAGAAAGGGTGCTAAATGCTTCCTGCGCGCCAGAAGCGCAGAACACGTCGAGCGATTTATCATGTTCCTGGAGCTGCGTCTCGAAAAGCATGATGCTACCTGGTGGAAAGAACTCTGGGGCGATGACCTCCACGTAAGGGCCTTCGTGATCGAGGCCCGGTGAGACAACGATCGAGGCCATCTCTTCTATTTTAGATGAAAGTCCGCGAAGAGTATGGGTGTCTTTTGGGACTTCGTAGGACGAAATATTAATGCTTGCCCCGAGAACAAATTTTGCGCGTGTCCGGCGAAGTTTGATGGGATTGACTGTCAATCGCCATGTTAGCACCACTACCATGATTCGACATAAAGCTCACTAAATCCACGGTCTTTAGACCCTTTGGAAAACGCTGTGTGGGCAACTAACAAGTACCCTTTCTGAGTGACAGGTTGCACACGATGTACAACAATGTACTAACCCACACATTTCACTATTAGTAAACACTGGAGGAAATTGAAACAGATTGCAACGCACGTCATTTTCCTGATGAACATGACCCTCCTCATATTCTCCTAGCACCATCTCCAGATGGAGTCCATTTAGTACTCTCTTCACTCGTGAAATCCCGCTATCATCCCCCAACCCAGTAATTTGATACATGCGCTTTTCATTCACCAGGTCAAGGAGCTTTGGGTACAAATCATCGAAACCTTTCACAGAGCCAGTGGCGCTGTAGCTGAAAGCAACAAGAGCACCAGTTGAGAGGGCATCTTCGGCGGAACGTTTATCTAGCGGGGACTCGTTATCATGGGTAAGGTCGTAGAAAAGGGCATGAGGTAGAGAGCCATTCAGAGGTGTGACGACGCAGGTACGTATAGGCCCTTTGCCAGTCGGCGAGGGCAGTTCTTCAAAACTCGTTAGACAAGCCCCATCCATCGACCCTGCAACAAGAAAGAGTTGGTCAGGAGTATTACTTCAGGTCAAGAGGGACGTACCAATCGGTTTTCCGACCCCGTGCCTGTAAATCAACCTCGATAGTTCCTTCACATCATGCCCATTTCCGCTCTCTCTGATCAAACTATTCACACCCAGCTCCCTGACAAACATCAAATCCATCTCCTCACTTCCAGTGAACAGCTCAGCGCAGACATATAAATCTGGCCTTACTACTCGCGCTGCATCTAGCATCGCAGTGCCCACCTCTAAAGGTGTGGAGTGACAGTTATCGATGCGAAATCCGTCAAAGGTACGCGCAAGGGAGGTTACATATGAAGTCATATGAGCCCATAGCCAAGTATTTGCGGAGGGAGAGGACCCATAACGTAATTTAACGCAGTCTCCCCAAACGATTACTTCACGTCGAAGATACGCTTTGGAAGGTGGTAGGGCAAAATTTTGGAGGGGATCAGCATTCCATATCCACCCGTTGTTGGCAAGGGAATACGCTAGAGGATCTGCATTTTGCTTAGCAGTCAATCGCGTAAAGTAGAGTTCGACGAGGGGATTTCTGTGTCGCTTTGAGTAATGTTGAGATCCATGAAGAAAACGTTGACTCACGCTTTACTGATTTCACCCAACTTGGGACCATGATCATCCAGCCTCGTATACCTGACTCGATCTATAATGTTGTCTAGAGCAGCCTTCGTGTCCTCCTCCCACTCATTGTATAGTGGGACATTGATGACATCCACTATCCTGATCCAGGCCTCTACCAGAGTGTCAACATCCACGACATCCACAAAGGCAGCCTTCACAAATGATGCCGCCACTTCAGCATCCACACGAACACCAAATCTTGAGGCTAGGGCTTGGAGCCCAGTGATCTTTCCCTGGGATTTGATGACTTCCGCGAGCTCAACAACAGACTTCCCTTTGACATCGGGCCCTGACCATGCTTGGAATGTCCCAGAGTGCAGAGCCCTTCTAATGGAAGCCCTTTCCTGCTGAACGTTCAACACATAGAACTGCCATAACTCCAACCCCTTGACGATGTCAGTGAACGCATTGATGAGTACAGTAAGATCTTTCTCTGAGGTAATTTGGGTCGGGAGACCTCTCGCTGTAAGAGAATCAGAGAACTGAATAATCGCAGAATCAAGTTCAAGGGCGGGGGTCAAATGGGGAGAATTGGCTGGACTGTACCCTTTATAAAGATATATGAATAAGTACATATCATAGTTGCACGTAGAAGAAAGGACGAACCAGCTTCCGGATGGTCGAGAAGCCACGGGCTATCGTTCGCTGTGTGATTAAGCACAATGTCGGTCATACTGAGCAATCCATACTCTTCTCTGGCGAGCTTCAGGGTTTGTTCCACAATGGGAGTTGCACCAGCGCTGGCATCATAGCGTAGTTGGGATCTAATGGAATAGGGACTTCCGCTCTCGCCTCTTTCTTGCAGCGGAGTCCAGTGGAGCATTGTATATCCCCTTTTGCTGGCCTCTTCGAAATGTTCTCTCCACTGATCGATAGGTCCCATCCATTTGGACACAAGTGTCAAGATCGCCAGCCCGTTGAGTGGGAGATTAACATAACGATCCTTGCTGATAACTGCACCCCCATTGGCAGGCAGCAATGGAGCCGAAGTTTCGGGATCCAGGATAGCTGAGCGAGCCTTGATTTTAAGGATGGGGTCAATGTTGAAATAACCGTGTCTACCCTTGATCCTGTCACCTGGATTATCGCCGTCATATTCGATCCAGTACATGAACGCCCCAGCATGGGAAATTGGTAGGTCAACATGAATAGGCTTGGAATAATCAGTAGGAAGCCTGGAAGATGAGTGAATATATGCGCGTGATATTTTACGCAAAGGGCTACCTTCTCTTTGTGAAATAGTCTCGCCCAAAGGTTCCTCCGTCTAAGGGAAAGTTGGTCTTGAAAACGCCGTTTCTAGCAGCAGGGGTGCCAGCTTCGATTGAAACGCGCAAGATGTAGGGTACGTATGCTGGTGGCAGCCTAATATACTAAAACGACGGGTGGACTCTGAGCGCTGAAGACGAAGGGAAGCGAACGTACTGAACAGTCTTTGTGTGGGCCACCGTCTGCATCAAGATGCAATTCAAACACGCGAATGGGATCCTCTCCTGGTTGAATATTGGATTGAAAAAAAAGAATACCCTCGTCTGCAGGGGTCTTGGGAGATGTGGGGCTAGAGGCGGACGGAGAACGAGAGGCAGACCGTGACTTTGAGCGCTTTGGTATAGAAATTTGTTTTCCATAAGCGTTATTTCTGCCCTTTGCCATCGTTTGAGACAACGAGGACAGAGTAAGATGTGAAGTGGGTTGTAACGGGTATGCTTGGTGCTAGAGTTGTATTTATATGTTTGATGATGTCATGATTTGAATCTCACTCAAGTGGCACTGTTCATAACGATCACTGTTCATAACGATCAAACAACTGTATGTACTATTAAAATTTGATATCTGATTCTGTAAGATATCTGTAAGAGATCCGTATGTACTATATAGCTATGCAACCCGTTGCCACCCCTGTTTACATCTCCATCCTCCAAGTACTTTTCATTACTCAATCCGTCCGGATCGCAGCCTCTGCAAAATTTAAAACGTTAGATCCCTCAAAATTGCCCCAAAGATAACTTTGTGCTCACTGAAAAACTCGTATGACAGCCAACAAAGCGCTGTACTTGGCATAATAGTCAGCACCCGCGGTGTCAGCCCTCGACCGAATCCCTTGAGTCCATCTCGTCTCCATATAACTCGAAAGGCATCCGTCATTCCTCTAACATTTCGAATATCCGTGTCGGTTGATGTTCCTCTAGTTTGCAAAATCGTCTTCGCCACGTCCAATGGTGTTGTTACACCCGCAGCCACTGCACCCGCTATGGCACCTGATAGGATATGCGTCGTAGGGGAGTACTTTTGAGAAGGATTTAAGAATCGCTTGCACTGCTCGTACACTGTCAACTGAATGGCATTAAACGGTATTGATATGGCCAGTGTCGTGGGGTAGGATACGTAGAAAGCCGCTAGGCCTTCATTTCGGAATACCACCCGTGCGCACATTACGACGGATCGAAACTCGGATTTGTGGACCTGCATCCTTTGCTTGACGACTATAGGTGGGGGGGAAGGGGATATAAATCAGGCAAGTTAGGCATCACTCTCTTTTCCGTACCATCGAAAGGATTCATCAACGCGTCGCTCGCAATAGTCGCCGAAGCGCCAGCCAATGCTGTATGACAGAAAGGTAAATCAAAACCATTCAGTATAAAACACAGCACAGAACATACATGTTGCAACCCATTGATTACCAGCCTCATTCCCCCCTGCTAGCTCCTTCACCGCCTCTAGTGTTCCGAAATGCACAGCATGAGCAGGACCTGCTCCCAGCACAACCGACGATACACCACGCCAAAGGGCTCTTATTCCCTCGGTAGATGATATTCGCGTGAAAGCATTGCCAACGCCACTATAGACCGCTACGGGCGACGCTGCAAAAACCTGCATTCGTGTCTACACTTTTGTAAGAACACAATGTTGTAACCGAAGAACGAGGAAGCATGGCTTACTTTGATGCTGTCTACTGGGTACATGACCACATGCTCGGATATACCTGCCTAGAAGTCAATTAGTTATTGATTTCAAGTAAACATTGAAACCATACTAGGGCCCCGGCCAGCATGTTAACCTGAGATAAGAGCATGTGAAGCTTTGCTACATGAATGACTACAGTACCAAAGCACGCACGGGAAGACCTGCATTAGGTGGAAGCGCCTCGTAGTCTATTTCTTGAGCCATGCACACAGCCTGGAGGTCAGAACAAACACGGTCAGAACAGACACACCAGGAAATGGAGAGATATAGGGAGGAAAGAAGCCTTGTGCTGTCAATTTTTTTGGTATGCGCGGGTAACCGAAAAACAGGGTTACTGTAGCTATAATTAGACGACGGCTGATGACAGAGCAAGTCTGTTAATTATTTAGGATTTCAGTCTGCACTCAGTTTGATCCACTGGTTCCATTCTTCATACGAGTAATTATAATTACAAGCCACCGTCTGCCACCGCCGCCTCCGATCGTTTACACCCGTGCTAATGTCTATTAGCATCGTGGGACTACTGTTTTGTCCACCTAGTTTGACCCAGTTGTCGTAGCATTTCAAGACCTAAGTACTAGTTGCGTCAATACTAGCCAAGCGATCATGCTCCTCGATATCTCTGGTAAGGCGTCACATCAGATAAATCCAAACCGCAAAGCATGTTGGTCTCACATTGCTTCCCATGGATAATCTAACCTGTGAAAAAAATAATATAAGCAAAAACCCTGCTTCCTCAACATGATACAACTTACCACACATCTTGAACCTCAGCACCAGCATAATACCTACAAAACTTATGTAAATCAGGACGCACGGTTTGTGACAGTATAACTCACGGCGTTCCCGGAGGCAGATCGGCTAATTTGGGTTTATTCTTGTTGTGCACCACAAATATAGCGAACTTGGTGGCCGCGCGAAGTGTCTTACGCTCAGACTGAGGGTATGACAGTAGCTCAGCTTCCACGTCTTTCTGCAGCTCGGACAACGCATAACTGGTAGCATTTAGCCTCTCATCGTCGCAAATGATGGTAGGAGTGGGCATACTGTAAGGTTTTTCGGGTGTCATCCACCTCATCCTAAAACGTGAAATCAAATACAACAACGGCTAATATGATCGAAACTTACTACAATCAAATTTCGCTTCCCAAGAAGTAGCCTTCCGGATTCAGGTCCCCTATATGTAATATTTCATCAGCAGCTGGTAATCTACACGGCGCTGGCACACCTACAGCCACTGGGTTCGGATGACCTCGTTCCCAATTTGTTCAGCTGTCGTTCCAGGATGAGGTTCGTAGAGCGATAGTCCGATTGCTTGGATTTGAATTGTCTTTTGACTGGTCGCTTGACGAAGGAAGGTGCGCTATGATATCAGAGGCAAGTCACACAGGAGTATACCCGCCGAGGGAGACGGCCTACCATAACACGAGCAGGAAAAAATCCGCTGTGCAGGCCATGCTGAATTATGAATGACTAGAGAATGTGGAACTTCACTGACCCTCCACCTACGTGAAGTATATCAGTGATAGACTGCATTGACTATCAACTGTACATGCCGATCGCTATCAAGAGCTCTGGGTTGAATTCTTCGGAGATCTTGCAAGTAGCAGATCGGATGAGGTTGTGAATTTCATTGTAAGTAACATGCCAGTGCTTCGGTTGCATGTTGCCAGCTGGCTGATTGGGTGAGCTAGAAACTGGAGAATCAGTGACGCGTGCGCGTGACTCCTGTGAGCGATAATTATTAATCATAGTCATCACGTGTAGACTTGGTAAGTCTTACATACTAATAGTTACTAATTAGTACTACGAGTCGGACGACAGTAACATACTAGTACAATGTCTGGTCATAGCCCAGGTAAGATTGTAATTCAGGAAATTTATCAATTTCTCTAAAGCTTTGCAAGACGAACCCTCCGGATCGGGCTCGATACTCCCTCCATCCAAAGCTATCGGCAGCCTAGCAAAAAAGCAAGCGGACATAACCCGGCAAGGGACACAAAAGCTCAAGTTCGTACCAACCTTGCCTGTTAGGAGGAAAAAGGAGTAAGTGAGTTTCTTACTTTGCACTGCTCCCAATTATATCAATAAGCCACTTTAGAGAGGCAAATGTTGTTCGTTCTTCGCCAAGTACCATTAAGCATTTCAGATTTATGTGTATTACAGGCATCCCCGCTCGCACGATCACCTGCTGTTTCTGAGCGTGTACGTGGTCGAGGACGTGGTGATGGCTCTGGACGTGGCAGGGGAAGAGGCACCCTCCGCCCAGAGTCCGAGATGACTGCAAGTGGCCCATTCGCCATGGGACCTGCGTTAGCCGGAAATACTGCCAGGCGCTCAGTTCCTCGATCCAATTTCGCCCCCGTTATGTCGCTTTCCAAACCTGGCTCGTCTACAGCAGCGTCCTTTACCCACATTCCCGCTCCATCACCCAAGAGAGAAGTAG
>QOVE01017007.1:0-12379 GCA_003521275.1 Tricholoma sp. MG99
CCGAGAGCTGGGTCTTCCTCGAGTAAATCTTCGTAGTAATCTTCTTCAGCTGAAACTTCAACCATGTGCGAATGCTGGCCTTCGGAAGCAACCACACCGACAGCTCGGAGGACCTTGGCCATGTGTACATCGTCGTCGATGTTATAAGGTTTACGACGAACCGCAAAACGTTGCTTTAATATCTCGTCTTGTTGTCGATGCTCGTCCTGTGACCATAGATCGGTCGCAAGGCGCAGTCGTTTGACATCGCGAATTGGACCGCCTGGTGGGGAGATTGGTGCACCACGCTTTGAGCTTTCTTGCGGCATATAGATTACAGATGTGAAACGAATATCACTGCAGCAGTCACTGTCAGAGCGTGCACTGGAGTAAAACGCGTCTGATTCGTGACTTGAAGTTGGAATGACAATAAGGTAGGGCTCCGGTCAAAAGTTGCTGCTAAAGTGGTATAATCACAAACATACGCAAACGGCAAACGTAGATCCTTTTTCCTTTTATAGCAGCGGCGCAGTACTTAGTCGCCGACTTGGAGCAAGGTGATGATTCTGGCTCGACATCAATGACACAATCATGATGCATGATGACTCTGAGCGATTTGATTGGCTGATCAAGGATGCTCCATCCCAGCCAATCAGATGCCGAGCAAATTGTTCGGCCAAAGTTTGCTGAGGTGCTCTATTCTGACACGACCGCGTAACGATCGGTGGTGGTACTGGTATGGTATATACACGTCAAAATTCAAATCTCGAGAAACAATGATGTCAACCAGTTAGACCCAATTTCGTAGTGACTGACCACGACTGACTAGCGCGAGTTAGGCAATCGTGAGCAGTCACCACGTAGATTGGTCCATGCCTTCAGCCAGGTCAATTCGTGTTAAGATAGCAGCGACTTCCATTAAGTCTTCAGATTCTGAGAGATCATCAAGGTTTGCCTCTTTCGCCGTGAAGGGCATGTCTCCAAGGACTATGGAAATATCAGTGGTACCCACCTCCATAGCTTGTCCGCAGGTGCACAATCGTGATAACGCTGTGTCCGAGGTGACATCGGAGAGAATTGTCAGCGCCCGTTCTGATGCCAAGAATTTTGCAACAGATAAGCTGCTGGCCACAACTGGACCGGCTACCACAGTTCCATGAAGCAGAACAGTCATGCCATCAACCTGGATCCCGCAATGCAACCTTCCCTGCTTCCTGTAAGACATTAGGTTAATCAAACTCACAAGAACACACCGTTGCATGAGCTTACACAAAAGTTACTTTTGTGCACCCCAAACCAGCAGCCCATTCCGTCAGTTCCGAAACAGGATCCCTAGAAACAGAAGGCGATAAAGCGACCAAGACATCTTGCATGACATTTTCGACTATGGTCGACGCTCTCTCATAGTTATATCCAGAATCCACCAGGATGGCTCCCATAACACTCTCAAAAACGTCAGAGAGGACTTTTGGTGGGTCATACCTCCATCCTCGTTTGATAATTTCTTCGCCGGAAGTAGCTTGCAGGAGTGGAACATACTTCTCGATTTCGTCTGCGAGATCCACACAATTGATCAACGTGACCTTGTGTAGATCCAGACGTCGAACAGCCAACGATGCTAGTGCAGGTGCACAGATAGCTTTTGTCCTAGGTAATGCCAGCTGATGAGATGTGGCTCCTGGGAACTTGTCATAAAGGTATTTGATCACCACGAGATCCAATAAAGCTTCACATAGAACATCATAAATGCATAGCTGTCAAAACTGAATATCACAACTTACCATCGCCGAGAAACTCAAGGCGTTGATAGGAAGAACCACTGCACGTTTGGACAAATGACGGGTGGGTTACAGCCTCGACGAGTAGCTCACTTCGGTGGAAGGTATATCCGAGTGCGTCTTCTAACCTAGTGAATAACATGGATGCAGTCGACGCTTCTGGTTCTCTGCTGTATCGCATGGACCATGGTATCCGCCCACCAAAAGCCAAACCGAGTGCTTCACCTGTGTGTAAAGCCATTTGGATGCCACCTGTGACAAAACTGGCGCCCAACGTTGCTTCCATACAATCCTGTAAACTTCGACGAGGGAAACACCTGAATGCCTTCCGGCTTGCAAGCGGCTCCCAACACCGCTCAATTGGCTCTACATATCTCCAGGTGTAAACACTTTGTGTCTCGCTGATGAGAAACCTTTCGAGCTCGATCTCTTTCGCCCGAGCTAAAAGATATCGATTTGAGACAGCCTGCTGCCGAAGAATGGTTAACTGCCCCTCGTGTCGATGTGGATATTTATTAAATAGATGCACAGTGGTGCACAGCTGCAGCACGGCATCACCAAGAGTCTCCAACCGCTGATTGTTGTATCCTGCTGAGGCACTTGGTAGCGTGAAAGCCTCTACGAGTCGGTCGTCAATAATCGGGGGGAGGCCAAGCTCGCATTTAGCACGTTGAGCTCGGTACATATCTGTAACACGATGACAAAGTGCTGGCAATATTTCGTACGCATGGTAAACATCATGAGACATCGGTATCCAGCGACAACAATCTCGTGGTACCAGCATGCCAATTGGCGCCGTGAGCAAGAGGTTGGAACCATCTGCTGGAGGATCTAAGGAGTATGTTCCATCCGATGAGCGGGCAAGGAGTATGATTTCCATTAAGGGACCGTCACAGGGCACTTTTGCTGTCCATTTTTTCCGCGTCCATTTCATTGTGAAGTAGTCATGATAAGTGGGGAAACTGGCTTCACGAGTTCCCGGAATAGGGATCGAAATAGGTGTCAAGTCAAAGCGAATTCGTCTTAACACGTAAGGCCGTCCAAATTCGTTTCTGTTCATAATCATTACTCTATCATAGTCTCTCTCTCCGATGGTACTCCAGTCATCAATACCACGCGGATTTTCAATTAAGCGCTCCATGACCTCGAAATCAGGTTGGTGGTCCGCCGTCAGAGGGACAAGAAAAAGACTTGGAGACGATGTCAAAGGTCGGGAAGTGATTCGATACCAAATTCCTAGTTTGGTGAATTCGCGCATTACTTCTAACTTCTTACCTTCGTCTTCGTCGTTGCTGAACGACATCAACTTACCAGACTCGAGTCGCACCCAAGAGGCGCCGCATAAAAGTGTCGCATGGGGCAACACGGTGCCTGTGACGAGGCCAGCGACAGGACGACGGTCAATGTAGATCGTATGGACCCAAAGTTTGGGGCGTATTGTCCAAGGGTCATTCACTGTCACGTTCATCATGCTAGGCACCCTGCTGATATCACTCACAGCTCGCCCATCTGGGTCTTCAGTTATTTTGCCGCTTGAATTGGTAGCTGGTAAAAGGTAGTCGTCGAATACGCTGAGCTGATGCAGGTGCTTCACTGCTATGAAAGCCACAGCACGTCTGGCTTCCTTTTTCGAGCGTCGAATGGGCCCTGTAAAGGTGCGGTTGTCCGGAGATAATGGGAGGCTTGAGGGAAGGTATACCGTAGATTGGAAGTCGCCAGTAAACTGGGGAATATGTGGGGGGGTGAATGCGTCCCGAGGAATAAGATCACAGAGATGCTGCAAGAGACTGATCGAGTTATCATAATTCAAGATTGCGCCAGTAGAAGGCACGACGTATCTCTTCCGTTCTAAAAGATCGGCAGGATTTATTTTCTCCTCGTCATCATGTTCGCCATCTACCCCTTTCTGTTCATTACTATCATGCAGTATTTGACGAGATTGATAAGCTCGATTCATCTCTGGCTCCCCCTCTTTTAGGCTTTGATACCGGGAAAGATGGGCAAGATCATCTTTTTGGATCATGATGACGAATGTCGAGGCTTTGTTTCTTGCCCGTCCACGAGACTGGACGTACCCGACCATGTGTAGAAGGGGATCAAAGCGAACGACAAGATCACATGCCTATCATTTCTCAGTGCAGGTCAAAATCCCGAAATTGTGGACATACAGGAAAATCAAGACCCTCTTCCGCGACTGATGTGGCAATAACTTGGAAGGAAATCAACACCATATTTTAAGGGACAAATAAAGACACCAACGAAGATTTATCCTGCCCGCGCGAAACTGCTTTACGGCATCGCTCTGATTACTACCCGCTGCTTTTGAAACTCCTTCTAATCCAACTCCCTGCCCAACGAGGGATGAACTGAGTATGATCCCTTTCAGCTGAGGGATGGCGGGTAAAATTTTTGCGAGGACAGCCGCGACTTGTCTCTGCTCTACAAAAACAATTCCTTGAAAAGTGGGTGAGTGATGTGCAAGCAATGTGTCCACCAGCACCCCGATCTTCGGGGTACACCATTCTAGCTTGACGGGTATCGGAAGATCATTTGTGATAGATTCATTAGCGAAAAAACTCTTAAAATCGACAAGGATGTCGCGTACAGTCCAAAATGCGGCAGGGAGCGACTTCGAAGACATTTGAAAAGGCAGTCCTCCTTCCATATCGCTGTCTGTGACATCATTCACTGAACATATCCTTTCCTTGTATCCTGCGAGTACCGCAGAGACGTATTGCTGGAACTCCACAAAGAGAAAAAGCGAAGCTGGATAAAGACCTAGGTTGTTGAGCGTAGCAAAGTATCGCAGTTCTATATTCTGCCAGGGTATTCCAAGTTCGGTCCAAAGCGCGTGTTCAAAGACACACAGGCACCTCCAAAGTGAAGGCGAGGGATAATCATACTCTTCTGGAGGATGGGGGTACTCTTTGATAATCTGAACGAAGATTATACTCTGATAAGCGTTGAACGGCTGTGAGCACTCACTTCAATTGGCTTCGGCGAATGTTTTGTCAATTCGTCTACATTTTCACGGACGCCGACAACCTTTGAGTCCAAATTAGCTTCAAGCGTTGACAGAGACCCGACAGCATCCTTGAGACTCCATATAGGAGAAGCAGTCATCCCAAAGACCTTGGGTCTTTGATGGGATTTTAATTGGAAGTATTCGCGCATTATTCCATTGTAGGGGTGATTCTTGCGGGCGTGATGGCATTCGTCAAAAACCATTAACGAGACTTTGTCAATACTCCACAGAGAATGAGTCAAGAGGTTGATAAATATTTGGGCTGGGTTAAAAATGGCGAGGTTTGCGAAATTTTACTTGAACACTCGATAAACATACCTGTCATAACAAACACATCGTGCTGTACGAATCTGTTACGCCACCCTTGTCGGTCTGTCAGGTCTAAATCTAACGCCCCGTGTAGTTGAATGACGCGCAGTGGAGTTTTCTCCCTGAGATAATTGCCTTGCTGCTCGACCAGAGTAACTTTTGGAACGAGAAATACAATGACTTTGCCCTTGGATGTTTGTTGTGTGGAAATCCACTTGATAAGCAAAAGACTGATCAACGTCTTCCCTGAGCCAGTATTCAACGCAGCGATAATATTTCCTATATCGGATGTCATTCAATATATATAAAAACACGAGTAATGAAATAAAGTGACCTTTCTGAGCTTTGCTAAACACCTCTTCCTGGTATCGGCGGGGTAAAAGATCCTCTGAAATTGAAGAAGTCTGGGTAGACATGAGGGCCGCGATCGCTGCGATCTAAATTCGCCTTTGATGTATCCGGTAGTAGTCCTTGAGGCGCGACTACAGTTTGGAACTAAGGCTGCGGAATTGAATGTTGGCGAAGTCGCCAGCGGCAACCAAGCGGCGGGAACTGCCAACTGTTGCCAAACGTTGGTCCGAGTCGTAACAAGTGAACGCGACGTACATGATCACGTGCAATCAACTCAACCTCTCGATCATCATGACTCGGATGACGGACTTGGACACAAATTCCGCAGGACATTCTGCGCAGTGCCGCAAAATGCATTAAATATCATCATTTAGGCAAACACCCACGTATCCAATACATCTCATCGATATCCTCGACTTGAATATCGCAACTCATCTGCACAATCTACGATGGCAGTCAACCCCGACGAGGATACAGAATTGTGAACATAGTTTTGCTGAGATAAATATCACCTGCTGATGATTCCATAGTAACGATGCTCTGCGAAAACATGGTATTCTTCCACCTCGTGAACCCCCTCCGCCCTCTCCGTCACCTCCACCGTCACCTACCTTTGACGATCTGCTGAACGACTTCACTCCATCAGAGCTTAGAGAATTAAGTGAAGATGCGCCTGACGACGACACTGAACGGATGATTGCTGCATACCGACGGCAACGTCTTGCAGATGAACGTCTTGAAGATAAGAAAGCCCGCTTCGGGCGTGTATATCCTATAAGAAGAGACGATTATACACGTGAAGTTACGGAAGCTAGCAATCTGAATGAGGATGACGATGAAGAAGAAACAGGCACGGGGGTGGTTTGTTTTTTGTATAAGGACGGGTAGGACTCTCCTCGACATGCTGGATGATTGGTTTCACACCTCACTCGCAGAATTGCAAGAAGTGATCGGGCCTTCGAACATGTCCGCATCTTAGCTTCTCGCTACCCGCGGACGAAGTTCGTTTCCATAATTGGCGATAAATGCATTCCAAATCTACCAGACACGCGGATACCCATGTTTATCCTCTACAAAAAGGGAGAGATCCGAAATCAGATTGTGGGTTGGGGTGCCGATAAAGAAAGACGCCTTGAAGGTTGGTAGTCGAAATTTTCTGATCCTCCATTAATTCCTTCTTCTATTTTGTAGAGCTCGAAGGCATCCTAATGGTCACAGACATTATACATTTACCAGAGCGACCTCGTCCCCAAGATCGCCGTAGAAATGACGACGATGGTAGTGAAGATGAGGATGAAGATGATGCATCGTCGAAGATGCGATCCGCGGCGACGTCAACAAATGGACGGCCTACCAGGAACATCCGCAACAAACAGAAAGGCAAGGATTCAGATTCAGACTTCGATTTTGATCTATAGAAATAGAAAAAGCAAGTAGATACAGCATTGTAATTGGTGACTTTCTTCTTTCGATCCTACAGGAGTGGGATACGGAAGCAGTGTCCCACTGTAATATCATCAACGAGCAGTTAGTATGGTCCGAGAGCACCCAGGGCATTAGTGATGGAACTTGGGACCCAGAAAGCGGAAGGAGGATCAGCAAGTAAATGTAGTCTCCTAGGTATGAGGGACCGATGTCTGGAACAATTAATACAGTCAAGACAATATGATGCAACACAAATCCATAGCTCACCTAGAGGCAAAATGCACCCAGATAAAGGAGCTGTCACCATATTCAGTGCAGAGATGACATCGGTAAATAGGTCCCTCCTTCTGGACACTGCTCAGCGCTTCGTTATACCAATCCGCTTGGATATTTGCGTGTAGTAGGACCCATAATGGGACTGTGTTCTGGGATTTGTGTTCTAGTGCATGTATAACCTATGAAGAAGCTATAGCATCAAATGCAAAGTCCTGGAGGCAGCAAGTAAAGAAACGTACAGCCCGTCGCCACGTCATTATCAACGTGTCATTCAGTGGATTACTGGGGTTTCGGCAAGATGCACAACCTATAAAGGGATTCAATGCATCCATGTCTTTGGCAGTTGTGACCGCAGGATCAAGGTTGCACGTTTCAATTATGCTCTGAGCTGCTCGAGCCGCCGGTTCATGGAATGACACGCGACTCTGGTTGCGATTCCAGAACTCTTGACGAAAATCTTCAAAAAGACGTTTCTCCTCCGGCTTCAGAACGCCCGCATATGGAAAATAACTAGACATTCCAGGGTGAGTGAGAATCTCTGGATACGAGATCGGGTCCCGAATGCGTTCACATCTAAAGAACGTTGTAGCAAGGAAAAGACGGGAGGGCTGGTTGTTTGAAAGATCATCTGCAACATTTGAGGGTAGGACTTTAAGAAGCTCCAGAGACTGGTAAACACTCCATCCAAACGATAATTTTCGCAATTGGTCACGAACAGGAATAAACGCATCTGGAGTAATCGTCTGGTCGACAGGCGTCCCCTCAATGATTGTTCGAATGCTCGGAGCTTGAGACAAGTCCGTTGAAGGTACTACGAATATGAAACCAGGAATAGTTGTAGAGACCTCAATCTGGACCTCCATCATATAATCGGAAAAAAGCTGTCGACGACTGCTAATCTGTTCGTCACGAAGCTTCTGAAGGCGTTCGGCCTTGACGCCTTCCATGAACTGAATAAGGGCGGGTGCCATATTCACCCAGGCTTTGAAGTAAAACTGGGCACATGAAAGCAAAAGTCAAGTGGGCAGTATTACGTACCACTCTCGGTGA
This sequence comes from Tricholoma sp. MG99, assembly GCA_003521275.1. Classification (NCBI taxonomy): domain Eukaryota; kingdom Fungi; phylum Basidiomycota; class Agaricomycetes; order Agaricales; family Tricholomataceae; genus Tricholoma; species Tricholoma sp. MG99. Next base: position 8,194 of record QOVE01017007.1, read on the forward strand.
GTTCCCTAGCCACGTGAACCCTAGCCTGAGAACGGAGTCGTTCAATGTCCATTGCTGCAATTTCTTCCTTCCAGCCTAGTATTGATTCGTAAGGTCACGAAGTGCGACAGATAAGCATGCATACCGATCTCTTCAAGTTTCTGGACGACCCTTTCATGAACGGATTAGCATCGTGACTAATCAGTGTGATGAATACTACTCACATATCTTTTCGCTTTTCACGAATACTCTCGATCTCCTGACTACGCCTCTGGCGCTGGCGCTCGTGCCATTGTTCTAGAGCGCCCTGATTAAGAATGATGTTACAGATCAATGAAGCAAGAAATAGAATCACGTCACGCACTGTAATACGAGTCTCATGCTCGTGCTCCTCCTCTCTCTTCTGTAGCCAATGTTGAATACTGTCAGGCTCATCCTTGATTTGCTTGAATTCTTCAGTGAGGTCTTCCAGAAGTTCAAGACTGATTATGTTCCGAAATTTATCTCTGCTGGTAATCGGCGCATAAGTGCTGCTGCGAACAATATTTCCGTGTAGCTCAGCAAATCTCCATGCTTGCAGAGGAAGATCACAATGTTCTTTTTTCCATCGTACAGTCAACGAGCGTGTGTAGCTAAGATGAGGTGGGGACGTTAAACTAGACATATGAACAATGAAGAAACGTACTAGATCGGGAAACACGCTTTGCAAGCTCTGCAGCGTGTTGTCCAAATGACGGGCTGTACACGAGGAGCGAGGCAATACTAGATCCGGAGTCAGCAAGTGAACATCAGTTATGGTACAAGCAGGCTAACATGACAGTGTGTACTGAACATCAAATTTGCATACTCTGGCTCTGACATATCGGATGGACAATCTGGCATACTGAGACGGGAGCGAGCGAGCCGCCATATACTCTCTGAAGAACGGCTCATCAAAGAACGACGCCAATCTTTCGATGTACGGGTAAGCCGTAGAAGATCGTAAGGATGGAGGTGGCCCAATATCTAGGAGCTGATTGGACTGTGGCATTGAAGACCATATTCCGGGCAACCGCAACGTACCTCAACAACGACATCATAGGGCAAGTCTGGTAGTAGCGTCAGCTTTCCAGACCTTCGGCGTACGACGTTGACTGTGGAGAGACTGGCAGAATCATCAATCGCACAAGCTTTTCGTACACGTTTTCGGGACGCCATAACACAAGGTCAAAGCCACTTGGAAGGGCCGCAGTATTAGTGGGGGTGGGGTGATAGAAATACATTGGCGCAAGCTTCCAGTGTTTTATGCAAAACCTTGTATGCACGTGACATCTACAGGTATTAGTTAGGGAAGTTCCAGTGTATACCAAGTTTTGTGGCCACAGGGCAGCAGCTGTGCCACCTTGGCAAGACTCGGGAATGGGCAGATGTGAGGGCGCCTGTTGTGATCCTATATTAGGCAATCGGGTATCACCGAATCTTACAACTATAGTAAGTATCCCGTGCGAAAGGTCGATCGGGTGGCAAATTAGTTCTGGAGACGATGCATTCTCTACCCTGTCACCTTTAAATTTTAACATATTACGCTCATACGTGACCCTATCATATTCTGACTACACACCTTCAAGTCATAAGTGCTGGTGGTACTTATATCCTAATTTCTCCAGTCGCTCCGGGTGCCAGCGCCGTACTATGCAGTATTCAACGTCATTACACTACATAGTATATTCCCACCTTAGGGCCCAAAGGGCTGTGGGTTGATCAGGCATCAGGCATCATACATCATACATAAGAACCATATGGGATTGACGCAGGCGAATTGGCGCGAGGCTCCATGAGGAAGCGAAGAAGTTTGAACGCGCGCCGCGGCGTCGATATTACTATACGGCTGGTTGGTCTACTATAAGCTCCGTTTCCCGAGTTGTAGAGGAACAACATGGATCAGGCTGGCGTAAGTACGATCCTTACGATCTGGATAGCCTCTACTACTACTACTGCCAGTGAGCGCTGAAAACGGCCCACTGTAGAGCCGAGACTTATAATTATTAAAATTCGACCGTTCCTGTACTAGGAACTAAGGAGGGACTGCTCTCCCGTGCCGGTACTTATTCCCTCTCTAGTGCCGCACTGCGAGAACTGAAAAAGTTAATTTGCTCGAGAACTACGGTCTAAATCGAGGAATCAGGAGCTTGTCAATCATTCGTGAGTCCGTAGATAGTGGGAGCCATGCTGGTGGCGCCGGTGACTCGAGATTAGTAGGAAGGCTTCAATCCGACTCGGAGGCACATAGTCACTCGCTATGGCCGCTTCCCCGTGTCCGCCACGGTGGAAAAGCATCCATTTAAAGTTATGACGCTCCTTGCGTGCGCTCAACATGTGCACCTACTCTTTCAGCCCTACACTACCGGGAGTGTATAAATGAAAGCCTCGCAGAGGTTACTCGATTTCCAATATTTCTGCCCAATTTCACATTGGTTCTGCAGCCTGCGACGCACGCGATGTAAATGACGATTTAGTCTAGCATAATGACTGACTCCACTCATAATAATGTACTATGTAGACACAAATTATTGCATAAAGCTCAGCCATCGTCGCAGCCATCGGATCGAAGCATTATGTTTACATGATAGACTCGGTGCACGCAGGTTGCAGCCTCGTTGCAGAATGGCAGGATGCCATCAATCATGTTAACGTTTCAAGACATACTAGTAGTATCAACGGCATTTTTGAGTAATCCGTGATTGAAAGCCGGCTTTTGTACAGCACCCAGTAGTATGATGTTGCCAGATTCAAGGATACGCGATAGGCTCTGGCCAAAATAAATTGTTACAAGGTCGAGGGTTCTTGGACTAGAATCTGGCTGCCTTTACCAACGAGAGGAGCTCAAACGAGTCAAAGTCTTCTCCGAGCGCCAATATAAAATTAAACCATTCACTGGCAGTTGCTCCATATTCCATCCACGAGATGCAGTTTGATCTCCCAAAAATCTGTTATAGCCTGCACCTCTTGAGTGCTAGAGGTCCTGTGATAGGATAAACCATGCATGCATGTATCTTAAGATAGTCGTTTGTGTTCTCGAACCAACAAAATTCTAATTGGACGAGGGACGGCTTTATCTTATTCCAAACTACAAGCACTTTGAGTTTTTTTTTCTCATAACAGCCGAGTGAAACGTACGTACTTTTCTGTCAAAAGCTTTAGCTGCCACATGGAACGGGAAAATAGAATATTTAGGAGATGACGAGAAATTTCTTCTCCGAACGTTCCGTAAAAATACCCAATGATACTATTCAAAATGAGCAGGCGAAAATAGGACAGAAGCATAAATAATCATCCACTTCATTCCCGCTACTTTAGTAGTGGGTTTTGGGGTTCCACCCTGCAAAACCGTTTTTCGCCTGAGCTTTACTCCCGTGACGCTTTTCTCACCCATTCCCGTGACTTTGGCACCGTCAAAGAAAATGATTTCGGATGTTATCGTGTCTCACTATGAAATAGATAAAGGAGAGAGGAAGTGAGGTCTCAAAACGAAACTTACAAAGTAGCGGGCCCTGCCGCGAAGCGCGCTACTTGGTTTATTAGTGTACACCTGGTACGACTGACATGACTCTCACAACGCATGCAAGGTAGCGCACGTGATCAAGATAATTGTTAACGCGTGACGTCAGGTTGCCATTAAGCATGGGCCACCTAACTTTTGGATAAATAACATGTTCCCTGGAGAAACGGTCTCTTCCCACTTCCAGCACATCCACATACATGCCTCGTAAGTGACGGTCACGCAGCAGACCAATTTTCCTCTCCTCATTTCTCCACAGCCAAGCGATCGTCCCCCGACTCGGGCTCAAGCACGCGTAAAGCGAAAGCGGCTAAAACAAACAGGTCGTCCACTCCCTCGAAGTCCAAAAAAGGTGGCAAGAAGGGTGTCAAAGTAAGGCGTCTCTTTTATTCGTCAATTATACTCACTGCGTTATCTCGTGTTATTACGCCACTACAGCCCGTGATCGCGCCAGAGACGTTCAAAGCCACAGCAGAGCCACTCCATGTCAATGTGATGCACACACCACTGACCATCGTAGACGAAGCCTCGACAGCTGCCAGTGTAGACCCAGGGTTCATCGGGAATCTGACGCTAGTACCGAGCTCCTTCTCGACCGGAAGTTACGGTTGGAAGGCGAACAAGCGAATCACTGTCGAACTGCAGAACTCTGAAGATGGGACTGCAAAA
>QOVE01017059.1:0-13714 GCA_003521275.1 Tricholoma sp. MG99
ACTGTCTAGGTAACATTCGGTTTATAGTCTAGAGTCGATTTGGTGTACGTATCCGATCAGACCAAACGTCAAGCAGCTGATATATTTGTTTAAAGTGAAGTTGAATATGATGTTGTGTCGCTACCAGAATGTTTAGGTCATATGGACGAAATCCCTGATGCGAAATCTCTATAGTTATTAATTATAAAACGGTACATTACCACTAGCTGCAACTGTGCACTGAACATGCCGCAAAGAATTCAGAGACCCGTGGTAAGGTGCCGTCTCAGATTTCTGGGGTGCTTGATAAGATCTGACATTTGCTGTGCCTCGTTCATTACGTTGGTTGAGTTGCAAGTCAGGTGTGATACTTCAGGCGAGGCTCTATAATTTTAAAGTGACTTGTCAAAATAAACAATTAGAAAGGAAATATGGTACCAGTGTCGTGGCGCAGGCAGGCAGTGATTACTACTCGCCGCCAGCGAGAAGCCTCACAATAATCGGATTCGACGATATTCCACTGGGCCAGCTACGATTCCAGAAGATGGGGAGATAAAACATCCTATCGTCACACGGGTGGCCGATCTGAATATGTAAGTCAGATCCCGACTCGCTAACACGATAATACGGAAGCTATGGAATAGTCACGTCTCTCCGATACGGTGTAATGGTAATCACTGGCTAATTCATCAATGTCAAGAATCAAAATATGTCAGAAGAAGCTTACCGTAATTTACATAGATTTCGGAGAGTTTATCACAAGATTAGTTGTAAGATTTTAACGGAAGCAAATTGCGAGGCTAACTGACTAAACACGAAACTATGTCAATGGAGGTATTGAAAATGTGGAATGACAACAGCGGAGATTATAGGTCAACATCTTCCACGAGGTGTAGCCTAGAACTCTGGTCGCCGTCCCCTCCATCATGGATCGTGGTGCCCACGGCTATTTTGGCCGTGACATTTGGTGGTCAGCGCTGTAGGGCAGTAAACCCCAAAATCCATCGATTGGCGTGGCGTTTACTTACCTCACCCAAATTGAATCTCCTTGATCAAGTCCGAAGATGTGGACGCAAAATAAGGGAATCGATAAGAAAACCGATTGATTTCCGTCGTCGTTGCCAACTCAGAGAAGCTTGCCCGATGTAGTACAGACCATTAAGCATCCAGATAACAAGATAGGGACCAGGAATTTGGCCGCCGAATGGACTACCATGTGAAGAGAATTTCGTTCACGAGCTGCGCACATGTCTAGACGCGATATCGATAGGACCGTTGAACTAATTCCAGAACAAACATTTCAGGGGCAAGACGTCGGCTGCTAAAGGGAGGAAAGTGTATATAAGGCGTTGCAATAGATCCGTACAAGTCAAGCTCTCCCCCTCATCCCACCATCTCACTCACCTTAACTACCTCAAGGTCGACTATACACCCGGGCCTTACATGGATATCACTACCATGGTATACAGGTGAGTCCTACCCTTGTATTTCGTGGATATAGACTCCCGTGGCTGTGGCTCTCTCAAGCACTCCTTGGTCAGGTGTCTTCCACCTGTGTTGTACTTGATGCACCTGAAGGCTACTTAGCTGATAAGGCTGCACAACTGTACATTACCATGGGAATGGAGGATTACCAGACCATATTGTTGCATGCCTTTGACGGCTGAGAAAGTAATAATTGAATAAGCAGTGGCCGGCGCACGCTGCACGGCACAGAGCTGAACGACATCCTGAGGTGGCTGCCACTGGCTGGAATCGCCTTTCACGAAAGCAGTTTTACAGATCACGTAGAGCGAAACATGAGGTGCACGAACGGGCACTTGCATACTACCTCATCGATAAAAACGAGTGGCCAGTAGGGAGAAACGCATTTGAAGGCGCAGCCGAGTATTAATATGCCAAGGCGATCTTAAAATCTACTCTTTCTGTTAAAAGTTTATAGATTAGTGGATCGTGGTCATGGGACGCACTGTAAAATACCGCCCTTTCTCGAGAATTACTAGTAAGTATGTCGCTGTACAACTTTGAGAGTTGGCGGGTAGCGGGACTTGAAGTCATCATTACATAATAAATAGTACAGATATTTATTTTTCACTTAGCAGCTTGACTAGATGACTATTACGCCGCCGATAGCAGTTGATATAATAGAAAAACTTGGTCGATACCGCTTCCAAAATTTAGATGTACGATATCAAGGGTAGTAGTAAGTACAGGTTGTTGTTCGCTCGTTTACATAAACATCATATGTAAATAATAACTTTCAGCCACACACATATCCATAAAAGGCACCTGTCGAACTTTGTCCGCCAACCTCTTGCTTGTCTTTCTTCACTCATCATCTAGGCTGTTTTCTCTTCAAGACACTTTATCTATTACTACTTGAAATCGGGACCATGTTATTGTCCAAGCACCTTATTGTTCCAGCCCTTACTGTATTCCAGTGGAGTCTCACTACTGCGTACGCTACGCTTACTCCACGCAATCCCGCCGAAATCGCCGTCCATTCTCGCGACTTCCGCGTAATCAAGAGGCAGATTCGCAATGCTGACTATGCTGGTGCCCCACCCCCAACTACAGAAACTACTTCCGAACCTGCTCAGCCCTCAAAACCTACAACATCTATCGTGCGTGAAGCGCATCCCACTGCCATGCCTCAAGGTAGCTCCAAAGACTCGCGGGGCATAGGATTTCACGCGCGCTACAACCATGAGCTCAAATCTGCTACACCACTCAGCGATCTCCGGTCTTCCGATGGACTGGCCCCCGCCCCCGCTAAGCTAGAGAAATACAAGACAGCCTCGAAGAACTCGAGAGCATGCAAGACGACTGTCGTCAATGGAACCTACGCGCGTCGCTCTCCGAGAAATCTCGGTGCACAATCGCAAGAAGAACCTAAATCTCACACTAGTAAATCTCGAACTCGCCGCGACAATTCGAAAGTTATCGCCCGTGCGCCACAGGAGGCCCCTACCGAGAGTTCCACGGCTGAAAACGCGCCCACGAGTGTTCCTTCTCCGGATTCCAAGCAGTTCCGTCGGCTCCAGGACTCGGACCCTCGTCCAAAGAAGATGCATGACCTCCCTGTACATGATACTACTGGATTCCTGGAAGAGAGACGAAAAGAATCTGATTCGGACGTGCAACTCGACTCGACTGGGCTTTAAAGTGTGCTAAGCTACGTGTATAGGTCTGCAATGCGTCTACACTATCTGGTGTTTCGGAGTCACGAATGATATTCTCCTGGAAGGTCTCTACGCAGCGCCTAGTCTCATCTTTCTGTCATATACCTATCTTCATGTATGAATACCATGTATCTTGGTCGCCTTTACTATCAGCACTGCATCCCATGCGTATGCTTCGTCATGTCGCTCATTTGAGAAATTATGGTACCAGAAGTATAGAATATTCGAGTCTAACAAGAAACTGAATTCAGCAAATGCTCATGTTGAAATGTAATTTTACATAAATACGAGGCACGGCGTTTGACTGAACATTATTATACAAGTCTGCAGTCGACAACATTGACAAAAAGGTTCATTCATTAAAATAATGCTACAGGACCTACACGATGTCCAGACGAGTAGGAGAACATACTAAGGCTACATTATACAGCTGCATAAAAAATCATGGTTGGACTATTAAGTTAAATTGCACGCTGTTGCAATAAGAACTTGAATGCAATGTGGAAAAGAAAGTCTTTGATGTACAATATAATGCAATAATTTCATCGTTCGTTGTCGTTGCCTTCACTATCGCCATCATACATCCTCACACCGCAAAACCCTGGCCCGAAAACGGATTCGTCGGAATACTCTTCCTTGCAACCCTCGCAGGCGCCTCAATCCTCACCCGGTGTTCATCATCAAACGGTGTCACAAACGGATTGACATCCGCCAACCCTACGCCCGGCGACCTTCCCGCAGCCGTCGCCGTCAGCAGCCTCGTCACAGGGGTGACCGACGTTGGCACCTGGACAGGCACAGAAGAGACGCGCCTGTGCTGCCACGGGGAAGGAGGTACGAGAGAGTCCCGGAAGTGCGGGGACTGGAAGTGGCGCGGGGACAGTATCGGAGTGGGGGGGATCGACTGGTGGGCGTGGATGTGGCTGAAGCCGTGGTGGAGAGGTGGTGCAAAGGGCGTGGGTCGGATAGGGGGCAGTAAGGGCGCTCCAGAGGTAGAGTCGACACTGAAGGGTGAGCGTCGTGGCTTAGGGCGCATGGGAAGGCCGATCGGCGGGCGAGGAGAGTGCGATTTCTTCGCTGGATGCATGAGGTTCTTCCATGCTGCTGATGGTTCTCCAGGTGAGGCAGACCACCGGGAAACTGGAGCAGGAGCACGAGAGGCATTTTTGCTATGTACACTTAGTTGACTGTTAGTGCTGGGCGGAGGATCGACAACGATGCGTAGCTCGGGCCGATTGTGAGGTCGATTGTGGATCTGCGACGAATCTCGAGGTAGGCCATGCGAAGATTCAGCATCAGATGTTGGGCGTTTCGGACCCAACATGTTGGCAATCCGACTAAACCACACGGTGTTTCTCTGGTTCTCGTCTGCATCATTATCAGTCAACAGCGACGGCTCCTCATTCACCATAATCCCAGCGTCTCTGTCATCCACAAGCTGTTCTTTGCCCATCGCTTTCCTCCCAATAGCTTTAAGCTTCGTCGTCTGGCGTTTCTCGGTCTTCTCAGGAACCTTCTTCGCCGCAAAGAATGTCCAGCCTTTCTTCTCTCTCTCCTTCTGATCTAACGAATCGGATGACCCCGAGCGGGACGTGTCTGCATGATCAGACCTACTGTTGACTGAAGGGGACGTAGACCTGCCGAACGGTAACGAAATGAAAGGCCTTGCCTTAGGCGAAGGGAGTGGCGTGAACGACGGCAAACCTACAAGTTTTGCAGTATTCGGTTTCTCATTTGGCATGCCATCCCTAAATGGGACCACCAGGCCATTGACCCCGGCCCTCTGCTCCCTGCGGAACTTTCTGCGCTTATACGCCTCTACCCATCCTTTACCGTATGAATGCCAGAAGAGGACACACAACCCCATGAAGACTACAAAGCCCCAAAGTGCGATGAAGATGAAAAACATCAAGCGTTCCTTCTTCAGGGATGTGATGTATGAGTTTACCAACCGGGGGATCAGGCCTGTGGTGCCGTTCTGCCCCCCGCTAATGGCAGCGTTTGCAATAGGTGTGGTGACTTCATTTACTGAAGCAGGGGAGAGCACAAGCACAGAGTCATTAACGCGCGGCATGTTAATTTGGAGGTTGTCGTGCAAAAATGTCAGCGCCTGTTCAATAGCGACCACCTTCGACCCAATAAGACACCGAATGAAATCCTGGGCTGGAGACTCTAGAATCGTATTATTGAACACCGTCGTCACAGCATTCTGGATGTCATTGTAAAACTCATTGACAGTGTTGTTGAGTGTGACAGTGGTGGTGTTCACCCATCCAAAGACCCCGTCGTTTATGGTACTCTGGATGGCATCCACCTGTCCGTTAACTTGGTTCGCATATGTTGCGGACTGATTATACATGCTGGCATTAATGGACGAGGCAATGAGGTTGGAGAAGTCAGATGCAGTGCTGGCCGAACGCGCTTCGTAGCTTTGGGCGATAGAACTGACGGCAATAAGCTGGATCTCGACCGAGAGAAGACCAATAACACCTATCAAAAGACATGCCATCGCGGGTGGATGAGAGATGTAGTTGAAAAACCACTGTAAACGTGTGTGTTGCGAAGGAGATAGACGGAGTCGATGGGACACGTTATTGGTTATGCGTGTGATGAGTGGGTGGGTGGAATTCACGGAAAGCATCAACATGTTATGATCGCTGAGCGTAACCTGTGGCCCTCCGGAAAGAGACTTTGCATGCTGTATAGTAGGATCCGTGACCCAGGCCTGGCGTGTATATTCCATATGTGCCTTCATGCAACGCCACTTGTACCACTCCAAGAGGCAGTTAAGGCCGATCAAAAGAAGCACAAGAAGAATCAGAATCAGCGTCCCAATCTTGGCGATCTTGATTAAGTCCTTGCCAAGATCGTCCACAATAGAGGTATCCATCTGGTTACAGAACACCAAATTATTCTGTGCGGGCACTGGAAGGATGGAAGAATTAAATGAGATCGCGCCAAATGTGTCGTTTATATCTTTTTTCAGGAGTTCGAATGGAGTATCGATTCTGTTGAGAAATTAGAAATAGTCGGAGGCGAAAGAAAGCAAGGGATACGTACACAGACTCAATTTTCTGTTTCAAATCATCAAACGTGGGTAAGGTATTGTTCAGAGTCGTCAGCGCCTGCTCGAACGAAGCAGGGAGAGTAACATTCTGCAATGCATCCAGGCTTGGAACAGCGATCTGTGGTGCGGTAATCTTGCCGAATGGATTAACTTTGTTGATAGCATTTATAGCGGTCGTGATGACTGAATTTGCATTTGAAATATCGTTCTGGATGCTCGTTCGCAGACCACTAGTCACGGATTGAACTACATTATTAAGCTGTATGTAATGAGACCGAGTTTTGTAATAGAGCCTATGGAACTAACCTCTTGCACTGCACCAATAAGAATAGCAAGTCCGCCTCGTATGACCAACTCAAGAAAGCAGAGGAACGTTGATCGATAGATATCGATGATAAAGTTGATGATCCCTTCCATGACTGTGAGAGCAAGGACAAGCGTCGCACGAGCTCCGTTCAACGTGCCATTTACGGCATCAGCAAATTGTTGGTTTGACGCGATAGCCATAAAACGTGGCATGCTAGCAGTTGAAGTAGCAGCTCCTTCCGCTGCCTGACAGCTGGCCAGAAGATTCTCCTTCGCAGTGGTAACAGCATCCTGAGACGAAGCCAGAGATAGCTGGAGACGGAAAGCAACAAAAGCTAGAGAAAGAATTGGGTAGGCTAGCCATGTGAGAGAAAGTAAGTGTGGAAGTTGAAGATATGGGGTAAGGGTGGAGGAGGCCGTGTACGAGGGAGCGTCGTAAGTAGGAGGTGGGGCATTCCAGGGAACGTTGTGAGCCATAGCATGCAAGGTCGACCGGCGACGACGATGAAGAAGAAGAGAAAACAGAACGGGGTGAAGAGAACGGCTGCATTGAAAGGTTTTTGATAAACAACCGAGTCCATTGTACTCTCGGAATCCATTGTCGTCCAGGGACAATAGAAGAAGTGTCACGCCTGTAACACTTGTCACACTTGCTACGGCATTCTTCCCGCGCATGCCGCCCGCTTGCCTCTTGTCTTCGTCTTGCTACCTACCGCGTAGTAGAAGGTCTGCATCGATATTTAAAACATCAATTAAGAAATCGACGTCTGTCTGATACGGACACAGCGCAGAAATACACAATCTCGTGAGCATGTCATTTGGATGCGTTGCCACGCGAAGTCTTTGTACAACAATGACCGGACAAAGGCATCCTCGGCTGGAACTCGGAATGAGTCTATTCGACTTCCGTTTGGGACTCAGGCTGCGTGCTCTCTCCATAAGTAAAAGGTGTTGTCGTCGAAATTCTAGGGTTTGGCAAGCTATGCGACACTTGCTCGACAGCGAAGACAACACTGCATCCAAATGTGTCGTGAGTGGCAACTTCCTTGTTAACGAGGCTCTCCGGTAACGATTCATGCTGTTCTATCGTGTATCATATGATAAAATGCAATTATGAAGCCATACTGCTTGCCCTATTATTAGCGCCTTGACCATCCGCGAATTCTCGGGTGACGTGAGATTCTGTGATTTGGCTTTCTATGGTGCTTGAGAATATGATCTACTCGATGAGAGGCTCAGGCAAGAGTTGATTGGTGGTGAATGGCACAGGCATCCTCTTCAGTTTTGTTGGGCGCACTCGTAGAACACTCCGTCGTGGAGCCGTTTTGATGAAAATCGAGCATACTGCCTCAATCATGCGCATCGAAATAGAGGGCGATCGAAGAGATAAGTTGATACGCAGCACCATCATCGCCCAGAGATAAACGCATGAAAGCGGCAAGGGATGTCAACATGATCGCCAAAAACTCAGCATTCATAGTAATATTCTAGGCAGATGCCATACCACGTAGCCACGAAGAATACTCGCATCGATTTGTTGAACCACGGCCGTTGGAGCGAAAGTCCAGCTATCGCAACGTTCAGAGACCTAGCTTGCGTATGAAGCTGTAAGAAACTTGACCGAAAGAGCCGGCGGGAGTATACTTGCTATATATGGTATACAACTCGCCGCGGCCTATACGTTGCCGCTGGCAGCGCGTGCCGCGTCATATATGTATCCCTACTACCCAGCCTAGACTTCTAAATCACTTATCCCAAGATCATGGCGCACAGTCTTTCCGAAGAATGCACGCCTCTTAAGCACGAGTATGACTCATGTTTCAATGCTTGGTTCGAAGGTTACCTCGAGCCTGCTGTCGCAGTTTCTGCTAGCCGTGAAAAACGCGCGGACTACTCAAAGCAAAAGGCGGAAGAATTCGAGCAGAAGTGCGGGAAAGTATGGGAGAGCTATCGGGTGTGCGTACAGGTATGTGTTTGGGTCGTTGGCATCTGCTCGCAGAAGCTGAAGGATGCACAGAAAGCAGTGAAAGAGAAGGGTCTGGAGACATTACTCCAGCAAGCTAGAGATGAAAATCCGCTGGCAGAACCGCCGCCACCGCCCTCAAAACCCCATGACAAGTAGTAATGTAAATCAACTGTACTTCACATTTCATTTCCAACTCGATGGAACGTCAAACCCTTGGGACAAGATGCATTCTCACAGATGATGCGTATAACTACCAAACCAGCTCACAGAAGGTCATTCGCCAACAACTATATCCAACATGCCATGTTTCCAATACACATATATGAAAGGAGTTATTCCACGCCGTAGTTCGGAGGCCTTCATACTGATCGAGCCATCCTGGACGACCTCAACACTGTTGTCGCTCTTGGTACTCATTACCCATATGTGGCCAGTGGGTCGAAGATTCTCCGAGTGTGTACTAAAAATGTCGAAGGATGAACCTCCAGGGCCAGCACGCGTTGGTGTACGGGCATGATGTGACACAAGGACCACTTATGCAGCAGGCTGGGGCCTTGTCTTGCGTAGGGACGCAGAGGAGGAACGTTCATGTATATGTATGGTTTAATCACCACTGAGGCATCAGAAACGAATGGAACACACGAGTTGAGCTCATTGCGTTCGTGTACCCTTGCTCGTGTAGAACTGCCAGTGCGCAGTGAAAGTAGTTCCGTTCCGTGATTTGAGGAGAGTTGCTATAAACGTACGGCCACTACTTTTTCGTCTTTCTGCTCTCTACAAACAATACTCTCTGTTTCACTGTAGATAGTGACAGATAAGTGAATTCTATAAACGGAGGCAAGGAGTAAAACACACCCTTTGGGTCATATTTAACAGCTGAAAGCTTCGGACCTTGACGTAGGCGCTGTGTTGTGTAGAAGAAACCGGTTTGCGCCGTTGAGATGAGGCGTACAATTAGAGTCCTGTTCGAGGAAAGACTTGAGATAGCGTGAAGAACATATTGCAAAGTACCGACCTTGCTTTTGCTTTCGCTGCCATGAAAGTACGGACTGCTTTGATTACGTAACTTCAGTATCCTCTCGTCGAGACAAACGGGTTTCCCAAAAATACATAAGTTAGCTGCGATAAACTACTACGCATGGATTCACATCAGGACTCGGAAACGATATAATTACTTGATCCACCATAATAATAACATCTCTAGGTATTCCAACCAAAGCAATACGTGCATGAAATCAATGAGCAACCAATTACGCTTGCCGTCTCCTCAGTTCTTGCCTGCCATCATCATCCCCATCCTCTGCCCGGTTCCGAACGGGTTCTGCAAGTACAGGTTGGCCAAACTGTTCTCGCAACCGAATCACAGCTTGTCTTTGGACCTGCGTAAAACAACCAACACATCAGGGAGGAGGTTAGAAAAGCAGCGACGAGATGAATTACCTCATTTCCAAGGGTCTTTGTAAGCTGTAACAAAGGGCCTACCAAACCAAGCTGGATAATAGCATATCTGCACGGACAATAAATACATTAGCCACACGGACTTACACCTACCGCAACAGAGGACTTACGCAGAAGCCAAACCAAGAAGCAAAAACGTGAAATACACGGGGCTGAACAACACTGCCATGGCCTCATTCCAACCCAGCACGACAAGAACACCGTACATCCAGTAAGGAATCTGCGCAACACTGGACACAGTGCTCCGCTTCGCCTCAACATAGTACGCGTCGGCATCGCGCCGGAACTTGTTCGTCAGATCCAAGGCCTTCGTTTCAGTAAATACGATCAGGGTGGACGGGAAGTCGAATTCCTCAGTGGATGCCAGCGAGTCGTTGTTCTCAGAAGGGAGGGTATACTCGAGAGAGGGATCGGCGGGAGATATTTCCGAGTATATTGGTACCAGTTCGAGGGTCTACAGCAAGTCAGCAAGGAACAGAATTACATCTTTTTCAGCACGGACCTCATCTTTCGCCTTTTTGAAGGCACCATCAATGTCGTCCTCTGGCTTCCAAACTCGAGGTATACCATGTTCGTCATAGCGGAAGCGCTCCTCAAAATGCCCACGCAGTTTCCCAAGAATAACGGGCTCTGCTGTCTGTTCGTCGATTTTGGCCCTCAACGCAAGCCAAGCACGCTTCCGTAGCGCGGCTAACGAAGAAACGTTCTCCTCATCAGTGCAGTTGAAACCTGTCATGCAAAAGAAGTCAGTGTTTTGTTAATAATCACGAGGAAGCCAGGGCAAACGCACTCTTAGCTTTTGATGTGTAGGTCGTTTCGGCTTTATGTATTGTATCTCTGAAAGACCGTAAAATACTGTCCCACATCTCGGAAGAAGGTTTATTGAGTGCCAGTTCTATAGGTTCCGAAATTTGTTTCTTGAAATTTCGCTAGTTCGAAGACCATGTGAGTCGCGGATGGAGTCATGGTGCAAGGAACAAAATACCTCGATAAGGTTGAGCATCTTTTTCGTCTCATCTTTCCTGCACTGATCAGCAACGCCCCGTATCTCCTCCTTCAACAACTCGAATTCATCAGTCCAGACCCAATCTGTACCTTCTACCAAAGCCTCCTTGGCACCTTCGCAGAATGTTGTTTCACATCTTTTCCGAGCCTTTGACACAACATCAGCATAATCATAGGTTTCCCCGCGTAAACCGTCAAGCAATTCTTTTTTGAACGCGACCAGAGATGCTTTATGCAGATTTTTGAGCTGTCCGATGAACAAAGCCGAAAGTGTTGCATCCAATGCTGTGATAAGGTCGACACGTTTGCGAATATATACACCTTTGTGGTAACGTGAGGCATCGCGGTCGTAGCGAGCTGAATTAAAAGAAGTGAAATTGCCACATTTTTAGACGAGCCGTTTGATCACGCAGAGAAAACTCACTAAGAGCATCTGTTCTCCAATTTCTCATGAGAGCACCCAATTCCTGAACTACATGTCCAGACTCCACGGGTCGTCGTTGTGACTTGGCTTGTTCGTTGAACTCAGACAAAGCCACTGCTGAAATTTCATCACATCGGAACTGAGCCAGTAACTCTTGCTGAGTAGGCAAATCAAGGTCCTTATTCGTTTGTACTTGCTCCTAAATAGTTGTTCGTATGAGTAACGGTTAGATTCTCTCGACATTTACTCACCCAAATCCCCTCCATGTAGAATGCAACACCGTCAGCGGGAATCCGCTTGTGATAAGCCTGCTTGAAAAGATAGTTTTCGTCCGTCTTATTAACAAACCGGGTACGGAGATTTGCGACTTCTAGTTCGAATTTATCTCCAGCGAGGATCTTGTGCGGGAGAGCGGTAAACGCCAGGTCGAAATAGTCCGACAGCTGACGATCTTTCAGTTCGGCAGGTTTGGCTAGACTGTCCCATATACGAGAAAGATCGGCCGTAAGAGTCGCCTGCAAGTTGGGGAGGGGGGTTTGGATATGGTCTCGAATTACGAAAAGTAAGAGTGTGCGACCCTGTGTTCTTCAGAGCTGATGAGCTGTACATGACGGTTGATAAAATAACTATGGTCATACCCATCTTGAGATTTTTTCCCGAATAACCCAAGGTTGACTTCAAACACTGTCTTAAGAAGTCCCATGTTCGCGCCCTGATATAACCCAACTTGATGTTCCCATAGATTTACAATAAGAATTTCCGAAGACGCAAGAGAGAACAGAGCAGATTTGCGTTCGAAGTCCTGACAAGCTCAATGATTAGAAAATACGCGCCGCTCAAGAGTCTAAACTACCTGATCTTCGCCTCGTTCTCGTCCGTCTGTACCTTCGACATCCATGACCATGACATTCATGTTTTTCCCCCGACACATCCAAATTCCTGTTTCCTCGTGTTATAGACTTCTCACTAGATGAATTAAGCTGACCTTTGGTGGTCTGCTGCCGCCTTGCTTCGTCCATAACGTCAAAAGTTGTTCCAAAGAGCCTGTTGAGTAGTGTGCCTATGACGCAACAACGTCGTATCAGGACCACGTCGGTGAATGTTGGTTGAAGTCACGTACTTTTGCCAGTAGACTGAGAACCAAAGACAGCCACGATGTTATAGTCAAATCCCGCATCCTGTAGCCCCCACCGCTCGATCTGAGCACTTAGGTCTGGCCTATAAGGGCGTGACGTATGAGACCAGTTCGATAGCTCGAGAACAACGCACTAACGTGAAACGTTTCTCATTGTCTATAATTTGAATTCCTTGCGTACTTCCACTTGAAGAATGACCATTGGGAAGACGACCATTGACAGCGGGCAACGCGTTCTGTGACGGCGGTGGCCTGGGGGGGACAGTCTGTGCCATTATGGATTACTAGGGGGATTGGACAACGATAGAATAGACTAAGGAAAAAAGAAGGATACAAAGAACAACTCGGGGGAGATGGTGGTTGGAGAGAGCCGATAACTGGCCTGCTAAACAATTTGAACCTGGTACCGGTGTCAATACACACCACGTGTTTGTCTATATGCATTTTGTACTAAATTCCTTCGATCAAGTCTGCTTCTTCAACTTGAACCTATACAGTTCTCTTAATCTCCCACCTTCAGGCAAACATCGAAATGTATTTGATATTAATATCGCTTCAGGAGCTCATGACTTGGGGCCAAGTTATTCACTCGGGACATCCCACGCCGTCCGAAAGGCCCTCCACGTTGAACTGGCCTTGCACCGATCGCTGTCCACCAGATGATGGCTTACAGAAGTTCAATTGTCACAAGGTACAGTCTAGAGCGGCAAAGGCGTGTAAATTTTATTATGTTGGCTACAGTGCCCGGGGTTCTAATATTCGAAGGGAGACCATCTACACACAGGCTAATTACCCGAGTTACATAATGTCAAGATGTTGTATGGACGTCGCGATCGTGACACTGACAGGCATTATGCAGCGCTGGCGAAAAAGCATTATGTATGTATTTCAAAGTTATGCAACCCGTTTCTTCCATCCTTCCGGGGTTACTTTTCCTATGAGATATTCCTCATCTACAGCTCATGGAAACCAGGCTAGGTCTTGCAGGACAGATAATGAGGTTTGGCATAGCACCCGTAGGTTCTGGTTCCACGCGACGGCGAAGAATGACCTACTTATAGGTGATCACGAAGTTTGAGTGCTTCTCATGGATCGAGACATCGGGCCTCGCATTTCAATCATCTATGTATGTATGATCCTGATACTAGATCCGCACAGTGAACCCAAATGTGACCGAGTGGTAGACTATTGC
>QOVE01017079.1:0-11630 GCA_003521275.1 Tricholoma sp. MG99
CGACGTCGATGAGAGTGAGAAGTACTCGAAGCTTCTTGAAAGCTACAAGGCTACACTCGACAAGCGCCAATCGCTTATGGATCGACTGTCCGAAGTAGTGGTGCATTTCGAGGACCATTTTTCTAATCGTTCAATGCTGATCAAGTATTCGATTGGCAGATGAAACACGAACAAGATAAACAGTTACTGCAGAGCCAAGTGGACGCATCAACTAATTCGTTGATGGCGGTTATCGGGGAGCGGGACCAGCTTCGTATGAAGTGGGATGGTGAATCTCTTTTTAAATCTGTCTTCATGCCATCTGTTATTTTCAGCTAAAATGCTTTTCAGTCGCCCGCTCCTTAGTCGGAGGCCGGTTTCTGCAGGCAAAGGAATATTGTTGTGAGCCTGTACCAATATAAGGTTGTTTCTATTTCTCATGTGTGTGCTCATTAGCTGCCATCGGTACCACCACCACCTTCTTTGTTGGGGAAGTGTTCTGGACTGACGGAGTGGAGCATTGTTATGGTAGATTGCTTAGGGATTTCAAGTGTTATCGTGTTCTCAGTTTACTGACTGTATGCTTAGGAATGCCCGGCCAGTCTGAAGTATTGTATCATGTGGCCAAGAACCCTCGAGGAAGCTTTCCATGTAAATCAATCGAGTCTTCTTCTAAACTAAAACTATCGCTCACCAACTTGTTTACAATCTTGGTAGATTTTGCGCACTTGGAAGGTGTGTATACCAATCGTCTTACCTTGTCATATATGAGTATGTCTGATATGACAGCACTAGCTATGATGTTTGATTACTTAGCTTAACGGACTCGAAAACGTTCCTTCAACTCTCGCTATCTTCTAGATTAGATCCCTCTATTAGTACTCTGGTCCGTATACTTATTTCCTTCTAATTGAATAATGCACTCTGCACTTCTCAGTACAACAATGAAGAGGTATCAACGCACTTATATTACTATCGACCCGAAAGACGAAGCGGAGCAGCTTGGTGGGGTAAACTTTGCACAACGTATTAAAGTCTTGTACGATTTACTGGCTATACTTGTCGCTGCTACTAGCCTGGCTGCCTGGGGCCTTTTTCGCCTCTCGACCGGTTTCCTCTCGAATACTACGTACCTAGATTCCATTCCTCGATCGGTGACGAACAGCAACCTGGTGGGCCATACTTTAAGTCATCAGCTTGAAAGTTCATTTGGAACGAAAACTTGCCAGTGGACTCATTTGCCCCAATGTATCATTTTTATCTTTCGTGCTCATCCTTCGCTGGTATGCCAGTGACAGTTTCGATCATCTAGTATCCTGCAACATTGCGTATATATACAGTTTGTCTCCCAGTGGCATATAGAACGGGGAGGAATACATATGTACGACTTTCCAATCAGTCGTTCAATGCTATATCATCGATCAGCCCATTGAGCCGCTGTGCACACCCACTCAAGGTCTGGGTCTGCCTCCATATGAAAGAGCTCGCGACAGCTGTGCTGGCAACGGCTTATGGATTGCACACCGTCAATTGTTTCGCATAGAGCCTATGCTACTTGGTAATACTCAATGGATGAACGCACTTCGAGCTGGCAAGCATAGAACTCTCCCAGCAATTCTAGGGCTTTGGCGATCGCCAGCGGGCGACTTAGCTCTTGGCTCTTCTAGAAGGTATGTTGTAGGGTGGGTAGCACTTGATCAGCAGGGGCCTGTACTCTCAGAAGGACGTAATCCTTCACAGGTGATGTCACTCCGCCAAGCGGTTATCGGGGCCCATTTTCTCGTAGATGTCCAAGGACTGGTACACGGCCATTATGGCGTCCAGGATGTGCCGCATAGATGCCAATACTCGCGCTATAAAATGAAGGCAATAAGCAACATCTGCAGGTTCGTGACCATAGCTCCATCATAAACACCGCATTCGGACCGTCAGCTCTCTGACTAGTAACTTGTGAACCACGTTCAGTCATTTCTAACTCGGCGAAGGGGTTAGCAGTATGCGATGTTTGTAATCACCAAGGAGATATCGACTAGGTGGACAGAATGAACCGTCGGCATCGACGAGTGAAAGTATAAGGTCGTCGCGATTTGGTATCGCCAAGAGCCCTTTGGTGGGCGCACGGTATGAAGACCTCACCCTCCATAATTGATGGACACTAACGATGCAAAGGATAAGGATAAAATGCAATAGGCATGTTTTCCCTAGTTGGTTGGTTGGAAGTGACAATCAAATACCAATGATGGTGCTCACGAATACCCGGCTGACCTGTAAAGATGGCGCTTCATCGCATGCCCTTTTTCCTTTTGTTTTGCTAGATATGTCTATCATCCTGCCCGAGGAGCATCAGCTGTGGCACGCTAAGATCGTCCGCCCTCAACTCGAGGACAGTCAAGTCCATATACCAAATTGTATAGGGCAAATCGCTGTGGCTTTGTTTGACAAGATAGGCCATGTGAGTATTAATGATATGCGAGGAGCCGCTTGAACCGGGGTCGGAATCAATGGCCATGGCATCGTCGACGTCAAAGTTTTATCACCCTGGATGCAGCAAAAAAGTCTGATCTCGTCGGAGATATACCCTTGTGGTGGTGGATTAAAGATCGAGTCTGTGTCGACAAGGTGGCGAAGTGGAAGTTGCTACTGACTTGTGCTAGAGGGCCACTGCTTCGCATGACATGTCTGAGGGGGTGTCATTTGGTCAGGTTTTAACTGCAAGTTGGTGCCAGTCATGTAGGAAATTTAAGGTTACAGCAACTACGATGTTGAATTGAGTGTTTGTTTGTTCAAGTTGGTTTCTTCTTGCCAGTGATCAAAACCTTCAACCTGAAGTCATAACTCAACGGAGGATGTGGAGCCTCTTGTGTAGGCCATGTCCTCACAAAATAGCTCTTCGAACCCATCAGTTTCGAGCTGTGTCAAGTTCGCCATACGGGCGAACACATGTGTGGAAACGACGCCCACCAGCTCTGCCCAATCCAGTCGTCCCTAAATTTCCTCAACTTGTAATTCGCTCCGACGGCACTTCGTTTACACATTGGACAACATCTCCACGGTCAACGATACGTCTCACTCGCGACACCACTAATAATCCAATTTGGAACTCGGGACAATGGTCGGACGCCCGTGCCGTAGAAGACGAAGGTGCTATGACTGGGAGGCTCGGGAGGTTCAACCGCAGGTTTGAAGAGCTCGGAGCTGACGTTGGCGATGTGTCATGGATGGAAGATGTAGTGGAATCCACAGGTATGAGTGCCAGTGAGACGCCTGCCAAAAAGAAACCTAAGAAAGCGTAACCTGGAGACCTGGTGCCAGGTAAGTAGTATATTTCTCCATGCGAAGCCAACCTGACTTGAACCTGTATCGTATAGATTACTCCGCATGAAAACTGTCCACCCGCCGACTCGAAGTTGCACCGTTGTGTCGAGCATACAGACAACGGATTGTAAAGACTTGAGGTCGATGCACTCTTATCTTCCATAGGCTACAGTATAAAGGACCACCTCATGCGTAGTATAGGACTGCATTCACATACATCTTAGATTGTCCAGCTTGACACGTGCCAGTAAGACCGCTATCGTGTCTCAAACTGAGGCTAGAACTTGGCTAGAACTCTACAAAACTTGGATTCCAGTGGACACGCAGAATTCTCATTAGCATCTCGTACTTATGCTTGACGACAAGAGGCGCTCGGTTTCGCTGATATCATGCCCTCACACCGACGTCGTCTTTGTCAATGCTCTCCAGCTTACTGCAAACGTCGGCCTAGATTGCTGGAACAGACAACGAGCACAGCCCGTCTACATCTCCGTCTACTTAAACCTACATAGTTCCTACCTCTCGACCGCGGGGCGTTCTGATAATGTTCAAGATTCCATCAGTTATAGCAGCCTCTCAAAAGCCATCACCACTCTCGTGGAGAAAAAATCTGGTTCATCCTTTGATGATATCGACGGCTTGATTAACGCGGTTACACGAGAAGCATATGCACTGGTAGAAAAGGCAGCGACGGAAGTGAGAGTTGAGATCGAGTTGCCGAAATTGATTTTGCTTGCTGGGAGCTTCCAGGTTGAAGTAGCGACGCCCCCAGACATCGATGTGTCGTTGGTGCCACGAAAAGTCGTTATCACGGACCTCATGTTTCCTGTGATAATTGGAGTTAACCCTCCCGAGCGCAATGCCAAGCAGCGGGTCGTCATTAGCATGATCTTTCTTGAGCGTCCGCCGGGCGCTCAACTCCCTCTTGATTATCCGGCGATCGTGTCAAGACTTTCGAACGTTAGCTTCCCTTGCTGGTGGTCACAGCCATACAGGCTTACTTCTTTATGTTCTAGGATATTGAATCGTCGTCATATCTCACACTAGAAAAGTTCACGCTGGAGATCGTGCGTGCTGCATGTCTATCCTCTGACAGGATCGAAGCAGTTACCGTACGGGCACAAAAGCCAAGCGCGCTCAGCCAAGCGCGTGCTTCGGGGGTGCAGATTATGAGGCGAAGATCTGATTTCCTGGACCTTTGAAAATATATTTTTACCCGGTGACACTACTTCCTTGCCCACGACTTCAAATTGAAACAGCGCGCTGATATGTACCCGTTCTCCATAGCTGAATTCACAATGATTACATAAATCTGCTTTCCAGTGATCTCGAGTACATAGAACATTTTTTAACAGATACATTCAAAACGATAGGCCCTTGAAATTTAAACATCATATGGCACGATGTTTATTAAAAAGCCCTTCGGATCAAAAACTTGGCCTTCGGGAGGGGCCTATCGTGTTAAATTCATCTGTCAGCAAATAGGTCCCGCAAGATGTTTCCCTCGGAGTGCTCTGAGCTTAGACTGGTGACCTTGTCTGTCGTACGAACATAGTAGGCAAGCAACTGTCGTGATTACACGTGGGCTTGCTCGCGCACCCCCGTGAATTCAAACTCAGTTTCACCAGTCTGTCTACGACAGTTTGGCACTAACAATGTCGCGACAGATGGTTACGAGTCTACTCTGAGCTCGCCTCTTATAGCACTGCTGCGGCTACTAAGCAGGCGATTACATAACCTTCGCGGCCAATGCGGCACCCCGACATGTGGCGTGGACGATCATAATATTACTAATTATGTACGTTGCGCTGCAAACATTTGTCGCCGAAATCACTCCAAGGACTTACTAGACGACTTCGCTTAGATATAGGTGAACGATTTGTTTCAGACTGCACGTTCATGTCTACGCGCTAGATTAATGCCAGATCTAGATGCGTATGGATTCGCCAGCCTAAACTTTATTGTGTCTTGAACACTAGCGAGGTAATTGACCATTCACTAGAAAACCCATGCCACCCACACCTCAGGCTCCCTCAGTCCGAGCTAAGAAGTCGGCTGAAGTCGGCCGCGGAATTGCGTCTATGATCAATATATGATCATGATCGGGTGTGATATGCTCATATGTACTATGATAACTGTTTTAACACTTCCTATCAATATAGCTCGCGCTTCCGCGACCCGCACCCTTCATCCCTCAAGCACGGTCAAGTGTCAAGTGGTGTTCCCCCTTGTAATATTACTAAATATGTCATACTCTGAATCTCAACACGCAGCCACAGGTCTCCTGATCCACATATTAAGAGTACCTGGATAAGCATGCATCACCAGGCATACAAATGCGCGGCCGCCGATAATTCCTCGAGGCGGCTGGTATCTCCCTGTGCCTGCCGACTCAGGTTCTGCTGCAGTGCTGCTCTTTCTGCTCTAGGTGATCAGGTCAGAACACCTAGTAGTCTCGAAGGTTCGGATCTCTGTGTGCCACGCCTCAACGTGGAAGCGAGACTGAGAACACCCGGCATGGGTTATTACTGTGTGTTGTCTAAATGTGGTATAAAGCTCTATGGTGGGCGGAATTCAGGTGCCGCCGTGTTCGGAAGAGACATATGAGAGGGAGTTTTCCCCTCACTTGGGCTACATAGCTGACTCTCGCATAGGTTTAACCATGATTTTTTCTCTGAACACCGTTATCGTCCCATGTTTCCTCACTGCACTCGTATTCTTGTATAATGCCGCGAAACGAAGATCGCGTTATAAGCTACCACCTGGTCCTCCTGCGTTACCACTCATAGGTAACGTTTTACAGATGCCCACGCACGAGGAATGGGTCACATTCGCTAGCTGGGGAAAGACCTACGGTCAGACCTGATGCTCTTTTTTTCGTAAACTTTCAATCCTAAGATTATTCAGGCGACGTGGTGCATGTGTCTGTCTTGGGTCGTCCGATGATTATCCTGAATTCTCCAGCTGCGATAGAAGATCTTTTCGACAAGCGAGGCAATATTTATTCAGATCGACCATTACTTCCTATGGCAGGTGAATTGTAAGTTTGTAGCTTCACAGAAGTGGTCCTGGATACTAAATAACATTTTTGTCAGGGTCGGATATCAAGACACTATTGCATTGCATCCGTACGATGCCGACCATCGCGAAGCTCGCAAGATTTTGTACACGGCACTAGCGTCTCATAAAATGGAGGCCATTCAACCAATACACGAGGAGAAGATTGCTGATTTCCTTCGCCGACTTCTGATTTCTCCCGATCAACTCCAGGCCCACATCCGCCAGTGCGTATGATTAGCCCAAAATCAGAGGGCATCTTTCCATGCTAATTATAATTCTAGACTCGTGGCCAGCGTCGTCTATCAGGTTTCTCATGGATACACCGTCACAAGTAACGACGACCCCCTGGTCCAGTTGTCTGCGAAAGCAAATCATGACTTTTCTAGGGCTGCCGCACCTGGCGCATTCCTAGTTGATGTATTCCCAATTCGTAGGACTTCGTTATCTGTGTTCTAACTCATGTCGTAATATCGCGACCCTCAGTTCGATACGTCCCAGAATGGTTTCCCGGTGCACAGTTCAAGAAAACAGCCAAGGAGTTACGTAAAACAGCGGAACGACTGAAGAACGAACCTTACGATCAAGTCAAAGATCAAGTTGTGCGTGTTTGGTTGACTTTCCCATCTATAATCTCACTCACGTAGCTTAGTCTCGCGGTGTTGCAGTGCCATCATTCACCTCAAATATTATTGAACAGCATCCGCAGGCGACTAAAGCACAGGAAGACTTATATAAATGGACAACTGTAGCTTTTTATGCAGGCGAGTTTTTAAAGTGTAGTGCAATATAATGGCGTTGGAGCTAAATTTCTACTTCTCACAGCTGGATCGGATACGGTAAGTAACCTGTGAGGGACTGATAATTCTGACACTGAGTTATTATGCAGACCGTTTCCGCGATTTCCTCGTTTTTCCTGGCTATGGTGCTGTATCCTGATGTGCAGCAAAAAGCGAGGGAAGAACTAGACAGTGTTCTTGGTCCTGGTTCTTTGCCCACCTTCAGTGACCGTGCCAAACTGCCCTATATCGAAGCCTTGATCAAAGAAGTGTACAGATGGAATCCTGTGGCCCCGATGGGTACGTTCTACACGTTCAACATTTTGCTTTTTGATATGAAGCCGTATTGTATATAGCGATTCCTCACAAGTTGGTACAAGATGATATCTACAACGGATTTTTCCTTCCTGCTGGATCACTTGTCGTTGCAAATTCTTGGTAGGTTATCATATCTACGCGCGTACCATCCTGGCCTTATAAACGTTATTAGGGGAGCGATGCATGACCCGGACGTTTATTCTTCACCTCTTGAGTTTATGCCGGAGCGATACCTGCCCTCCGTCAAGACAGATAGTGATCTACCAGATCCCCGCATATTCGCATTTGGCTATGGACGACGGTGAGGTTATTTACTTCTCTTTGAGCTTCTGGCCTAACATTTTACCCAGAACCTGCCCGGGACAGTATTTAGCTGATAATTCACTGTTCCTGACCGTAGCTTCCACCTTGACCATGTTCGAGATTTCCAACTCAATTGATCGGGTAACCGAGTTGCCTACTATAACTCAAGCCCGTTATACATCTGGTATAATCAGGCAGGTTTACGCAATTGCCTTCATTTCTATATGCTTTGACACCAATAAATTTGTCAGTCACCCAGAGCATTTTGAGTGCCTAATTTCGCCTCGTTATGCAGAAGCTGTCATTTCGGGAATACTGGGTAACAAGTAGGCAAGTAACTTTTCACGATTAACATGTGTAGTATTTGTACCAGTATATGCCATTAGTATCGATGTTTGGTGTAGTAGTATGGTATTCAGCGTTCAACTTGGTTGTCTACATTGTTCTGCTGGTCAACTCCAGATCGAAGCAGATCTTGACATGCATAGGCTGAATTTCAGGGTTGAAGTTGTTACAAAACATGAGAGTGAATTGCTCTCGATCCCGGCTCTTTACCAAGCTCTAGAAAGTACATAACTGCAAACTGTCCCTTTCATCCAGTTCTATACGTGCCACTAGTTCGACATTCCAAACGACTTACTATCAGTCTGTTTCAACAGACTAATCCTCTTACAGCTCCAGGAGTCCACATACAACAGTATGATCGATGATTCCTACAAAACACGACAGTTATACAAATCCATGTCACCAAAGCCTAGTAACAAAAACCATAGAACGAACTCTGAACATCTCATCAAAAGAATCACCGCTCCAAGCTCAGAAACGTAGACGGAGAGACTAAACGTAAAGTCGAAACAGGGTCCCCTTCCCTAACCTCATGTGCGACCTCTTCCTCGAACCCACTCTTCATTACCACCCCGCATTCCTCAAAACCAAGAGTATCAGGTGTCAGTGGACCAGCGTCCGAGATTGGAGAGCTTGAATTTGAGTCTGACAAGGCTAGGGTAGACAGCGGATCGACAGCCCTCGCTATGGGCAAAACAAGGCTCCACTGAGAACCTTGTGAGAACGAATTGCTAGACTTGCGGTCACCATAGGGAGGGATAGCTTTCGTTTTGCTCTTGGTAATGGTCTTACATAGGTCATTCGCGAGGCGTAGTCCGAGTGCCAATCCTGGTAGTCTAGTGTGGAGCATATTGTGACAAGCTGAGGGCACATTAGAGCAGATAGAGGCTTTGGACC
This sequence comes from Tricholoma sp. MG99, assembly GCA_003521275.1. Taxonomy (NCBI): domain Eukaryota; kingdom Fungi; phylum Basidiomycota; class Agaricomycetes; order Agaricales; family Tricholomataceae; genus Tricholoma; species Tricholoma sp. MG99. Next base: position 8,994 of record QOVE01017079.1, read on the forward strand.
GAGCAGCAGGAGGCAGCGTGTACGTGAACCCGATACCGCTCCCGATTTTCTGGACACCTGTGGGCAGTTCGAGGATGGGCGATTTCGGTTCATGATCTTCGTGCGTAAGCGATAGTCCACTATGCGTTCGCGTTCTCCTCCGTAGCTTAATGTGTAGCGATGCAGTACTAAGTGCAGAAAAACGTTGCTCTGAATCAATCGAAGATCGTGCCTTGCGAAGTTTGCGGGGTCGAGGGGCAATAACATCTGCAGCATCCAAAGACGGCGAGATCAAGATCGAGGGTTGGTCGTCAAGCGTCTCCCAGAATTGCGCCATACGGTCCTTGGCGGCCACTCCCATTGTGAGATTGTCGCATGACAGACTGCTCCGTATCAAAGGACCGTGTACAGAAGAACCCAGCATCAAATTCAGCGGCGTCTCGTCCTCAGCAGACTCAGGTATATCATCTAGCAAAGAAGACATCCTAAAGACCTTCGGGAGTTCTTGGAGATACTGTTTTCTTGAAGACGAGGACACGATGGGTTTCCCCGTCGGCGTGCATTCCACCGATTGCGAATGTCTCCGTTCTGAGTATGTGTTACCTCCGTAAGTCACCTTGTCTGTGTTGTTACAGTCCCTAGCACCAAATTTGTTATGGTCCGTGGTGTCCACAAGACGGGGAACTGTTTCAGATATCCAACAAATGTAACCATTGCTTTAGAGGGAAAATCAAACCTTGGAGTCGCTTTGCGGCTACAGCATCCCACTTTCTAGAGTCAGGATTCAGTAAAGATGAAACTGACAAAGGAAGCACATACACTGTAGAGAAATAATCATGCCTGCGCGTGGCAGCGACGCTCAGACGAACGACCGGGTTGCGCTCAAGACACTATTAAATTGGAACTATAGTCAACAGGCCGGATAGCGTGCAGAACACATACCTTGCTTATTAGATTCCGAGCTGCAGGTTCAAGAAGTGGATGGAAAGTGATCGGGTCACGAACAATCTTCTTAAGGAGATACTCTCGAGTCAAAGTTGAGTTATCCCCTCTAAATGGATGCTAGAATAATACACAGAATCAGCGTGCACACAACTGACAAAGGATAAAAATATTACGACTCCGGAAAGCAAGAGATGCAACAATATGCCAAATCCCCAGCAATCTACGGCAAAGTCGTGGGTCCAGCCTAACAGGAGTTCCGGAGAGTGATTTTCCTTCGCACCGCCTGTCGCAAACGTAAGATCCTTGTGCTGCGCCTCCTGTAGTTGTTGGATGTTTTTAGCATATTCCAAACCTGTCAAAACCATGTGGCCTTCCGCATCCATAGCAATGTTCTCTGCACTCAAGTCCCGATGAACGATACCTGCACTATGTAGAGCCCATATCCCTTGCATCTGGGACAAAAAGATCGTCGGCAGAATGTGAAGATTCACAGAAGAACTAACTTACAATTTCGCTCGCATAAAACAGAGCATGGTCAGACCTGAGCGCGCCATGACGAGCGAGCAAGGTGCAAAGATTGCCCCGAGGATAAAAATCCTTTACAACATAAGTTTTTTTCGAGGAAATGAGAAATTGAGCACGGACCGACACAACGTGAAAACTTTCTTCTTCATGAAAAGACCAAAGCTCCCGGTGAAGAAAGGGTGCTTGGATGTTACTGATCTTACTCAGGATATTCCTCTCAGCCGCGTCCGACTCGGCGCAGTTTGAGAAAGTCTTCAACGCATATAGTCGGTTTGTATGGCGATTTCGACACAGAGTAAATTTGGCATGGGAGGAAAACTCCAAGAGCTCAAAATCTGACATCACGACTGTCTGTTGCGGATACATAATATTCAGGTCAGGACACGCAAGAGACAAGGCATTCGGTTTTACAGACCTTGGCAAATGTATCGACCTCGGACAAGTCTTCGACGATGGTCGGCAATCTGCTGGAAGATTTCGGAGCCATGATCACGATTTCCTTTTTCAGATACAATCTAGGTGGACCAGAAGAGATGAAACAGTACTCACATCAACATCATCGTCATCCCATTCAGAGTCGAACTCCTTCAAGTTCGTAAAATGCTGAACCGCACATGACTTCAGTGAGATTACGGCCCGCAAAAAACTCAACGAACCTCGATATCGTAGCTAATATTCCCATCATCAGCCATTGAGGTTTGAGAATCCTCTAGTTGCGCCTCAAACAAATTAGAGAAAGAGGCCTAAGGAAATGGTCAATTAGGCGATGCTGGCGAATCAGACAGTATATTCGCAACTGAGAACGGCATTGTGTCGAACGACTCAAATTCGAGGCGAGGTACATGTAAAACAGGTGAACCACCGATACCATGACGCGTAGGCGAGATTGTACATGAACTTGAAGGAGAAAGAGCCTGATGAATATGTGTCAGTTTGGTACCTTTGTAAGCGAGATACGAGAAATGCAACCAGGCATGGATCGGAACGCTCGCCCACGGAGAGAAAAGCCATCGTATTCCGAGTTGTCCGCTGAGTGGAGTTGAATGCGTAGTAAACGGATACGCAGGGTGTCACCGATGAGCTCTTCGACGTTTCTTGAGTTAAGATAAGAGTAGGTATCGCGAGGTATCGCGTCGGGGGTCAGAGAAGAGACACGACGCGTCGAACCTGAAGTTGAACGAAGTGTTA